>JABMBR010013350.1:0-34820 GCA_018881525.1 Meteorus sp. PSUC_FEM 10030008 | reverse complement strand
AAAAAATTCGGAGCGCGATCGTGTCCATTCGAGTATGTAAAGCTGCGTTGATCAACAGGCGCATGATTTCGAAACCAGCAAATGACCAACGTCGAATTTTCCCGGATAGAAGAATAACGATGAATGTCATAGGAAGAACCACACACAGAGATATCAGTGTGACCATTCCAAAGAAGTTTCCCATTTTTTCCAAGGGGGTGTAGAAGCCTCTGTTGTTAGTGACAATATGATATTTGGGATATAATACTGGATAAGTAGCGAGCGAATCTCGGGGGAGTTCATTTTTAAGTAATATATCGCATGTTCCACCCAACAGACATTTGGATATTTCTTTATCTGAGCCAACTTTGAAGATATGTGTTGAATTGGAGAAGTATTTGTGTCTCTCCAGGAGATATATGTGTTCCGGCCACAATTGTGAATAGATACTTCCATTGTACTTCTTCGTTGTTCTTATAAGGAACTAAACTTGTAGAATTTTGGGGTTGAGTAGCAAGTTTTATCGTAGAACCATCAAGATTTTTGGTCCGGTCAAAATCCCAACCTTCGCCGATGTTCTCTATTGAGAGATATGTGAGAGAAACTTGAATCAATATCCGTTATGAAATTTTTACGCCACATTTCAATGATATGAGATCTTACTTGCATCGAATTTCCGACGGTACATTGTCCATCCAGATGATTGTTTTGAAGATGTTAAAACTTGTTGCCATTTATGTGGTGCTCGACTCGTGTACGGATTGAATGTGGAAATCATTGGTCTTGAGTTGTTATCAACGCAGAGAAAATAAGTTTCAATCAAGTTCATGCTCCACGCAAGTTCCAATATTTGCCTCGAATTTCTGCATCGTCCGTTTGAATTGTCCAATATGATGAATGGAGCCATGACATCCCATCGCGCAGAATTTTTGAATGTGAGCAACATTTTCTTGAGCTCCGATACAGATCGCGGCGTCATAATAAACACATTGTCATATCGACGTAATTCAACCGTGTCGTCAATCAACGATGCGTCGTTGTAGATAATCATCGGAAAAGATTCACTTTCTTGGATAGCCTCGATGGTCAATGGATCAGAATCACTATGCACGACCACTTCTTTTATATCCGCGTAGTTTTCCGATAAAATTGTGACCTTTCAATCGGGAGGAGATCATGCCATATAGTACTCTGTAAGTTTATGACAAAAATAGAAAAAATAGCTTATCGCCATATCACTGATTGATCGAATTGTGTTATAATTTGAGCCAGGGATCGGTAGCATATATGTGTCGGCAACCAGAAGTCTGAAGACAATAGAGGCACTGCCCAACACAAATTTGAAAAACAATATCATTCTGAATCTACACAACTATGTTATGAAACACTTCGAATGATTGGCGACTTCCAACTGAAAGTGCAGTCAATCGTGAGCTCCTACAAATACGTGGCATGACGATTGCTTTCGTGTTCATATCGCGGAATATGAGTACACGTGGACAATTGTCATTTGTTACCATATGAACTACATTATTTGCATGTGCAATAAATCGAGATATTTCGAAAGCAATGGGAACCTCAACACCTGAAGATCCTGGTGTAATCAATAATGGAAAAATCAATATTTCACAGTCATCGATATTTCCCTTTTCCGAAACCATTTTATTAACCACTATACCTTGAAGATGCGGAAGAAAAATGGAAAATGACGTGAAAGTAATTGTTTTTTATCATACTAATGACCCAAATATCATTTTTGTATCGGTTTCCATACCATGAACAAAATCTCTTCCAACATTCAATAAAAAATGTGTATCGCACATGAATCAAAGCTAATGCAGGATTCATTTATTAAATTCACACATTTATTGGTTATTCACGAGCATGAATACATAAATTGAATCAATATTCGCACATCAACGAAGAATATGGATTCCATATTTGCCGCAATCTGATATTTGAATGTGGAAGTAATTTTATAATCATATAAATTTTGGAATACGATCGGAATTGTCGGTACATCAGCAAACAATTGTTCAATCGATGTTAAATGAAATTTGTAATGAAATACGTAAATATGGTCCTGTTCAAAAACCGAGTATTAACGATTCAAGAGATATGATGATGAGAATGATAGAAAAATGAGAAAATTTTTTCTCTCGATAACATTGTGAGTATCCAATGCTTATCCCGAAACAGAACAACTCTGTCAACATTGAAAAAAAAATTTTGTTTCTCGTTGTCCCTTTAGATCATTTTTTTTCATGTTTTCTAGTATTATTGTTTATGCATCCACGTGCAAACTAAAAGCATTATCAGAGATAATATTTTCGACTGTTTCAACTGTGTCCAGTGATATTGCGCGATATTGCTTCGTCGCATGTTTAATATGGAACAAATTTTAATATCATAAATAAATGTAATAACAGCGAGAGGAATTAAATAAACGACGAATGAGGAATTTCTATCCTGTTTAACCGCTCTAAGCCAATGATAATTAAATTCGGTTCATGTCATTCTATGGGTATGAGTCATTATTAGTATGTTATTGAATGAATATTCATTACAATGCACAAACGCTCAAAATGAGATTCTCATTTGTGTGTACATACAACAAATAGCAACATCGAAAGGAAAAATATTCAGCGCTGTCGGATGACAACGATTAACATTAATAAAAGGACGTTCCTATAATGCACTTTTGTTTTTTACATTCAATGAAGTTTTATTGTGTTTTTCAATGACCACTAAACTTCCATCGATTACATTGAAAGCGCAAAACGCATCTGACTTCACTTCGTCAATGTTATTAATTTATTCGGATAAGTAAATTTCTGCACTTCTTCACGGAAATCGATATGGTTTATGCAATTTTGTAGGAAGCTAGACCGAAATATCTGATGAGTTCTTGCAAGCATGACAAGATGTTACTCATGATATTTTATTAAAATTGCAAATAACTAAATATAAATATACAAATATAAAGCAATGAGAGGGATGAAGTTGCTGACGCCATGTGTCTGAACCACAAACCGTTGAAAAATTCGTAGATGAACATGATTTCTTTTTTCATATCCATATGTTCGTTGTCTGGGTAAAAGTGGTTGTTTCCTCTCCCACTGTATGAATATGTACGTTGGTGAGCTTGCAGTGCAATGTATATGCTTGTGTGAGACATATCTATGCGTGTTGATATTAGATGTGCACACTCGGGATTAGAGATTGATGGGTAGCATTAAAGGGGCAGAGATACTTCGTGACGAAGGGAGAAAAATACTGTAGAAACTACTACCCCATCTGGCAGCTATGTCGATATAAGTGAGATTAAGTGTTGACTTTTTTCTTGTTTTAGCATTTTTTATTTTATTTTTCATTATGTGGTGGGCAAGGGTGTTGAGGTACGGTGTCATTCAGTTCGGATGATTTTAATAAATTTTAATATGTTGAAGATTCAATTTGAATGAAAAATTGCCATTCGTAGACGGTTCTTTTCTGTCTTGAAATTACTGATTTGGAAGTTATGGATGTCACAAGCAGGAAGCAATATTTGAGAGAAGTTGTCCAGTAAAATCAATGATTAGATTGAACTATGTTCCATGTTTTTTTTTCCTCTTCATGTAGCTAACAATAAAGGATAAATGAAAGATTACTCGAGATTTTCAGATTGTGGAGCTTTTGAGTAGGTGGGATGTTATAAAATTATTTCCTGTAAAGAGATTTAATAATTTCTTTTTGAACAAAATCAGTTTTTATTTCATATGTCGTGGAGTTGTCGCTTCTCTTCCTTCTTTCTTCTACATCGTTGCAAGAATTTGAATCTATGTCATGGATTATTCCATTCTTTCCCATTTGATGGGGGAAAAAAATATCATTCGTTAAGTAAATCTTCTCAATGATGAGTCAAAATTTGAATGATGGTAAGGGATTTAAAAAAACAAGCGAGTGGAATTTTATTATTGATCAAACCGAATAATTCTGGCATGCAAGGTATGAAATTTTTATGCCTCTTTTACGTCAATTCCTACACACTTAATCAGCACTACTTCAGATGTATTCAAACTAATCATTTTTTACTGTTTCATAGAGAGCCAGATCGAGATTTTTGTAACATAATTCATAGATTTGTTGATTAATCGAAGAAAGAAAAGAAACAGCAACGCCTCAGGAACTAGTCAATCGCCAATCACAATGTCTCATCCACATTATTGATCCGTTATCGTATTTCAGATCGCTGAAACAATTTTTCATTTCTACATCGATCTTGCAATTCATTCATAAATTCTGTCGTATAGGAAAGTTCGGAACAATTTTCCAGATCACATACAAAAAGAAGAGATCGAAAAACCGTTGCATAGATTCATCTGGAGACGAGAGGAAAACAGAGAAGGCACGATCTCACAATGTAAATATGAAATAAAAACATTATTTATTTTAGAAAATAAATCGCGCTACTAAAACCATAAGGGCGTATCTCGAAATGATCCTGCTGAACGAGAAGGGCGTACGAAAAGAATTTTTTTCACTCTAATCAATGTAAAAATGTTGGAAACATCAGAGTCTATGAGAAAACGAAAAAAAAATTTTGTTTCATATACGCCCTTTTGGTTTTGAGAAAAATTCTTCTTAAAGTCATAAGGGCGTATTCTAATTTCCCAGATTGACATCAATTATTGATGAGAGATTTTCCCATAGATTTTGATTTTTCCAATATTTTTAAGTTGATTGGAGCAATAACAATTAGTTATGCGCCCCTTTGGTTCTGCAAGACCATAAGGGCGTATATGTTGAAATCCGCTCTTAAAATTTTGGTAATGCGAAATATTAAAATTTCTCCAGAGTGTTCAACATTATTCAATGAAGCTGCCATTCTTCTACCATGCATTGCTTGATGCTTACTATTTCTTCCTGCTAGTGTTCAATAAATCTGAATTTTTCGATTTGTACGTTTCTGAGTATTCAATAAACATTTTATATTTTCGTCAAGGTGATTGTCATTAGCCAAGTTATATTTTTAAATACTGTAGCGTATGAATACTCAACGCAAAAGAGTACAATATTAATTTGTTGAAGTAATCTATCGATCTCATGATTTTGACTTTGATTCTTTGATTTGTCCAATAATTGCTATAAGCTCCTAGTTCAATCATCACCATATTTAATCAAGGACAGTCTGTATACTCATAGTATCTCAAATTATCCTTTGTTGGTTGAAAAGGTTGTGAAATTTCGCTCGATATCGTCGTTGAACGACTGAATAGATAAAGTTCAGAAGTTTCTCGATTCACCACATACAGTAATGAACCATTTACGCAAACTCCGATTTCCACTCTGAAAGCTATGAACATGAAAATAGAATTGTTGTGTTGTCTTTGAAGTTTTGCAAGTTGAACATATGAAAAAGTAGTTCATGTAAATTTTTTGGTTGATCCTTACTATTGTAGCCTGATAAACGTCCTCTGACAGTGTCACTTGGCACGTTTACATGTAATTCATAAACAGCTTGACTTTTGCTATATCTCACGATGGTCCATGTTGCATTAAAACCAGTGTTATTCACGTTGCTTACGTTCAAAAATCCACATCGAGTGAGGGGAATCTCGTCACCTACTTCTGCTATGAAGTACCACGATCCCAATAGCTGTACAAGTTATGGGTTTTGGTTAATATTTGGTGATATAGTTTTGATGAACTGTTACACAAATTTTTTGAGTGTTGTAGAAAAATTCAGATTGAATCATCATTGACATATATTTGAAAATAAATTTGTTAAAAATGATTGGAACTATTTGTCAAGAGTTTGTCATTTATCATGTGACCATATTATGGCTAATTTGGAAACAGAATTTGTTTATGAGAAACAGAAATTTTCTCATAGTTGATGAAATTATCTGAGAACGAATGACTCTTCTCGATTTACGCATCAAAGTTCAATATTTCATAGATCTATTCCGGAGAAGAAACAAATGATTTGTGATGCTTTGGTCGATACATTTAGAAACTGCGATTCCTGTTCTTGGTAATCGCAAATGTACATTCAAAACCGCGCGAATAAAAATTAGGAAAATCAAAGACTTCCATGTAATTATTCGCAGATACAGAAACGAAATTTAGTAACAGGAATATCAATTTCATTATTATCTGCTAAAAATTTTTGATCCGAACCATAACCTCAAATTGTAATAGCGAAAAAAGATGGTCTCAATAAAGTGTAATGTCCCGTATGATGAATTGTAAGAAAATTCCAGACTCCATACTGCGTAATACACTTTGATCTTGTGTTTCAATTCAGAATCTGAATTCATGGATCCAAAATTTGGAATTCATTTTACGACAAGCTTGCACTGTAACGTTATTGACATCCAAAAGCTAATTGAATTTCGATTTTGTTGAGTATTTGCTCAAGTGAAGATTATTATATTGGATACTTTACCTTTTCAGCTGCAGTTGCAGGTATTCTTGTACAGTCAAGATGTGGGCTGATGACAGCGTCACTATTGTGCAAACCCAAGGCTATGATGAATATTAAAATTGGTGCAATCAACATATTTGGCACAGTATTTTGATGTGACTTGAATTAGAGATATTCGACTACGCGTTACTCCATCAAAGTTTGAAATGATTTTTGACTCTGATAAATTGATTTCTTGTAGGTGTCGTTACACATTTCATAATTTACTTGACCTTCTTTCCCACCTGTATCAAATTCCTATGAGTAATTTTGATAAAACAATAATCCCCATTGTACATGATATCAGGCATGAAAAAGCGACTGTCCCTCCCAGAATGAGATTGATTTGAAGCAATTGTTCTCGATAAAAATAATGATATAGATTATATTTATTTAATGTGATTTTCATTGTCCCCGAATTTTTTATACACCTTGGAATACCCTGGTTTATTAAAAACACATTTTTATTATCAAAGCGTAGATATTCAGATGCAACCTTCTGCGTAAGACGGAAAAAAAATAAATAATAATAACATCATAGATATGTTTTTCGACGTGATTTGATAAGGTTTCGTTCACAAGTTAATAAAATTGAGGCGGAAATGTGATGTGCCCCGAAAAATATTATATAAATGCAGTAAAGTACTCATTTGATATAATGTGAAGATGTTGCCATTTGATTTCACTCATAAATTCGTCACCTACATCTTTACATCTATATGATTGAATGAAATCATTGATGATGGGATTCCCAGTGAATTCAATTTTTCATTTACGTAAAAACTAGATTATGATTCTGTTTGCAATGATAGTGTTCACATGTCGGACTATATTAATCAAAATGCCCTCGAGGAGTTTTCAACATATTTTTTGTATGACATCAAGAGCATATTTCAGTATTGGTTTTAAATAGAATAAGTTTTTATGGATACAGGATCCATTTCCTCTTGAATGTACTACAGATATCGTGGATTTGTTTTGGCGATAACTTGACATGGATGGAACATCAAATATTTTACACATCGAAATTGTTTCTTTGTCCCATTAATTTCTTCCACGGATTGAAAATGTTTTGTGTTCTGATACTAGTTTTCCGTAGATAGTTTTGTTATAGAACATTTAGAGTTCAATTTCGTTCTTCATATAAATCTATTCAATTCTAGACAAAAATTAACGACTTCACTAATAAAAGAGTTATCAGCTCGATGAGGAGTAACAAAATTCTGATATTTCGACAATGAGCAGCATATGTGTTTTCGAAATTTTAGTGTCGTATTGTTATTTTTATTTTTCTATATCTTTATTTTTTTTTATTTGCGAATATCAACTTACAGACCTCTCTCGTGTCGTATCTGAACTACAATCATATTATCCACAAATTTTTTTATACTGTAGAGAAACTTAGCACGCTATCTAACGGTGAAATTTTGAAAGGAGGTTAAAAAGTGAAGAAATTGAAATTTGATGCTGAGAGCCGAAAATCATGAGGGTTGGAAAAAAGGTACATCGACTTGGCTCCTATCACAATTGACTCAAATTTGAAGAATGCGTTAGTTAGAGCACGGGATTCACAAAACAATGAGCATTCCTACAAATTCTTACGATGATTTTTAGAATCGGATCCACGCAAAATACATCAAAATCGAAACATCAATGTTAGATAATGAAATGACTGATGCTCTGAGCATTCGTGAATTGCTATCCCAACGGTACCTTCGATCATCAAACAAACTTGTCGATGTGCCATTAATGCCAACGAGCGAGCTCTAATTGTTTGGAGACCAATCAGTGGTGCTAAATGGTATTGTCGAGAGTGAAGTGAACGCTATTCGAAATTGTAGATTAGTGGGTAAGAATTCCTTGAATTAGTTCGTTAAATTTGTGACGTGCAAATTCTTAGTCCTCATATTTGTCTTAATTAATGATTCATCAATCATCATCGTCATCAAATCCAGATATTTCATCGATGTCACTGATGACTAATCATTTGTCAATTTACCTAACGTGTCAAACACATTTCAATATCATATTAGTATTCGCTAACTGTAATGACAATCAATCAAAAACAATTTGTTTCATTGTCTCAAGAAATAAACAAAAGAAATGATAAATCAATGAAACTCTGTTAAGAATCATCAATGATGAGCAAGCTGTTCAACAGAATGTGACACTTCTTTCTGTACAATATTGTTCATTCTCGAAGTGTCATCATACAAACCCTGATTTTGTATCATTGTGAATATCAAACAACGAATACATGCATGAGAACATGAAGCTGTCTGGCTCAGATAGGAGAGGACCTTGAGGACCTAACTCGATATCATTATCAAAGTCGGTTCCGAGCTGAACTGTGGTAATGGCTGATGATTGAGAAGTGAGATGGTAAAGGAGCGGTTGTGGACGACCTCAGTGCCCGTTGGGATCTGTCTATGTAGTAGAGAAGGTGAGAAATGGGAGAGAACAGAGGTGGAAGTGTAGGAGAGAAATTGAGCATCATCTCAACACCAGCAGGATGCATGACGTTGAGATAACTACGTTAATGTTCAAAGGGAGAAACGATTGTGATGTTCAGTCCCTCTAAATGTCTTCTATTAGAGCTACAATGGCACAGCAATACGTTTTGGATCACTATCAGAACTCGGATTGTGCACACACTTGGGATTTATGAATTTTGCTTGGTTCTTTTCCTTCCCTTTCTCTTGCTGAATGTCTTCATGAAATTAACATGGACATATCAGTATCGATGAAAACTCTATCAACAGAACGACACAAATGAATGAATAAATCATCTGGTTCCCACAATTTCGAGCGTTCTAATTCGGTATCTATTTTTAACATAATAAATTGAATTGTATCAGAATTCTTTCATAATATTAACTAATTAACTCGTTGATATGTCTTAGTAATTAATTCAATGCGATATAGTTCCAATGTCAGAACATTAACAAGGATGTTTGCATCAATGGATATAATATGTCAGAAATTCACCCGAATTTACATGATGTATGTCTACATAAATAAACGTGTCTACATATTTGAACATACATACATGAATGTACATTATCAATTGGATGATAACCGCACTCTGCACCACCTGGGGCAGGGAAATTATTCCACCTAAGTGCAATTCCGTTTGAGCTGCTATTGAAAGGTAAGTGACGTCCAATGTTGAACCTCATCAATGCAAATATTTAAATGGGTGCCCTTCATCAATCTCAATTTCACTTACGGAGGTCGACATTAAAAATACATCTTCAACTAAGATAGAGATGATTATTTCATATGGCATGGGCCGACAGTTTGGATGGAGATGTATAATTTATCGTGAGGATAATCGTGATAAATATTTAGGAGAGTTGGATTGACTGAAGAGCTTATTCAGTATTGAATTACAGTTTTGACTATCGAACATTGGAAAAAGTTGCTTGGATGATCATTCATTTATGTAGAGATGCCAATTGATAATTTATGATATTCATGAATTCAATTTATCTTGTGTGATTTTATCATCATCCATCAATAAATTTTTTCAAATGAGGAATATTATGAATTTTTTCAAAAATGTGTTTTGATGTACAGCCTGTCAATATTTCATAAATAATAATGGGATTTCCGGTGGCATTGCTGAAAAAAAGAATTTTTCATTGGCATTCGAATGAAATATTGTACCAAAAAACATTTATCATGATGTTGGTGAAAAAGTGATCAACAGAAATTTGCCTACTTCTTAATTGTAAATTAATCCCTTGAAGCAATTCTCTATCTCAGTGAATTATCTAAATTTGTAATTGTAGCAGCTCTTGGACCGACTGTGGAATGAAACGGAAATGAGGGAAGACGTAGAGTTAATTAGAGAAAAGGTGGAGAATGAAGTCATGAACTGCCACACAGATATACTACATATTATGAAATTGTGGACTGTCTTGGAGTTGATATCACTGAATATGTCAGGGCACTAAAATTTTCTGGTTGATTTATAGAAAGGGGTTGGTAACTTAACATCTGATTGGTTGGAGTTGTAGAAGTGAGTGCTGTATCAATGTGAATATAAGGAAATGTTGGGTTAAGATTTCGCGTTGAGAGAAATTTCTTGTTATATCTTGAAGAAAGTTTTGACGACTAGAAGAGTTACCTTGCGAAAACTACATTCTATAGTGTCATCAAAACTCATTGAAACATTTAAATGTAGAAAATGTGAAAAGTTTGTCAATTAAAAAATATTCCGCAGTCAAATCAATGTTTTTCTTCACTTCAAACTTGTTTAATTCAACTTTATGATGTCGTAGTCACGGATCGTCAATTTAGCAATGACTCGCTTTTAATTGATCGTAATGGAAATAAAATTTTATCACTCTATTCTGCATTGATTAATTAATCCTGCTCAATAAACATTTCTTGCAATTGTTTAAATTCAATTTCAGAGCAGTGATGAGACATGACCTTATCAATCTCCTCTCTAAAATACTTCGTTAATCAGGACTAAATTTCTTCAGGAAATTCATTTTTTAAAATTTCGTATGAATAATTAGATCTTTGTGTAAAACGATCTTTTTTTCTTCATTCTGGATATATATTTAGTTTCCATACAGGGTGGCTCTCTTCAGGGGGACACCAAACTCGTGGCGTTGTAGAGAAAAAGAAATAATGGCGTTTGAATCATTTTCCTATCTTAATTCCTGATTTTGTTATAACTTTTTAAAAATCGACCAATGGCAATGGCCATTTGCTATTTATTCTTGTTACGTGATGTGCTGGAGCGCCTCACACAATAATGGTGATATTAAATCCGTAATTTCTGGTGTTTTCCGCTTCACAGTAATATCTGTATAAGGAAATGGCGAATGTTCAGAAAATTGCAACAAATTCAGGAATCAAGATAGGATGATTCAAATGCCATTATCTTCAATTTTTTTTCTCTACAACGCCACGTGTTTCGCGTGCCCCTGTAGAGGGCCACCCTGTATTGAAAAACTTTATATTCATTTGTCCACCGTTTGTATCTTCTTGCCATTTATCTTCATTTGTTTTCAAACTCTATAAATGGCAGAGATGGATCATTGTGATCGAATATTTCTTTCCATACCCAAAACACTTGGGAATCACTCGATCACATTTCCCTTCTGAATCCCATCAGTCTCACAGTTCCGTATTCTATTTTGGTCATATTTGAATAAATTATCATTCTTGAGTTATGGCATTACTTTGTTTATTTTTGTTACGCAAAAAAATGTGCGTATTATACAACTCAGAGAGGATATATAAGGACATGAGTTCGAACAAGTAACAATGACCCGATAACCTTAACAGTCTCATACATATCAACAAATGTTACAACTCATGTTATGACAACATTTGCATTGTAGATTCAGAAGCAGTCATGGAATGCGGCTGGATTGGTTCAACATAAACTCGTGTTACGATAATTTTGTCCTTGCTTTCGAATAAAATTGGCTGAGAATTCAAGGACATGATTGAGTTTATAAATAGTTGCAAGTGAAATTTTGTGAAACTCTTATGTAACACTAAAAGGCAATTGCCAAAAATAAATTCGAAAACCGATGAATTGATATGACGATAAAAAAGACATTGTGGAAGGTGAATTGCAAAAAGTTTCTTATGCGTTGGATGTAGTTCCCACTATCAAAGATTCATCTAATATTTGTTTGACTTTGATGAGTTGAATTGCTGCAATGCTCGGGAATTTGAAATTTGATGATTTTTTTCTTTTTTCTTTAGGTAGCCGTTTGAAGAGCTCATTTGGATCCAAATATTTTCCATCATAACTTTTGTTACAAATATAATTCCAAATTTATGATTGATATTTCATAATTTGTCAACGTCGTAACGACTTGATTCGATTCACTGAAGCTCCTGCAGCTATGATAAGAGATTCATTTGGCTAAACCAGTCTCTGGCGAATAAAATATTTCGTAACTGCTACGAAATGTTCTCCCATCCTGAAATCGTAATCAAATCATTCGGTAACTGTAACTTAACCTCATTCGACTTGCAGAGACACTTTAATCAGTGTATGAAATAATTTCCACTAAAAGTCTGCAGTTAATGAATGACATGAAATATGAAAATTAAATCGTGAAATTGGATTTTGTTTCTCCTGAATTAACCTCCGTTTTTTTTTTTTTTTTCGATTCTAAATCAACTCTAAAGCGCAAATCTGAACAAGAAAATAATATTTTCATACTTTCGCACTCAGCTTTTTTTATAAACCGTGATAGATGAGTCACGATAAAAAGTAAATGAATAAATAAATTCAACAGAATTTTTTTTGCTTTCTCTTCTTCTTTCTTTTCTCTTATTCCACGTTTTTCTGTTGATCTATCGTGTCAACAAAAGGCAATTGAATGTGTATCTCTATATTATACCAGGAAAATGAAAGTGAACAACCGTACATTGCCACTACAGTGCTACAACTGCTTCTACTCTTTAGGCAACATTATTGTGCTGTCAGGTTTCGACGTGCTCGAGGGCCACGAACGTTGCCAATTCAGCTTGAATATAGTTCGTCTTTCGTCTTATACATAAACGATGTGGAAGGGCGTAGTGGAAATGACTACGAGGATGGTGGCGTCACGTTCGTGACGTCTTTTTTACCACAAGTGAATTTATAGCGTGCGACGTGGCCGTGTAGTAGTGTAAGAGGCAATTGAGTGCTGAGCCATGTCTCAAGTTCAATCATTTTCATTAGAAACATAAATGAATTGATGCTGATGATGACACTTGAAATCTCAATATTTTCACCTTCGTCCATATTTACACTCGACTATATTCGGTTCAGTGAGAACATCCGTCATTTTATCGACATTTACAATTTTAAGGTGACGAGTGAATAAAAAAAAAAATTGGAAAATTCTTCTTTTCTTGTGAAAGAATAATAGAAAAGTTTCTTGTGAAAATTTTCTATTGATTTTACAGATCATAAGTAACAAAGTTGAATTATTTTATTGTTAGTTGTAAATTCTCGAACTGAGTTGTGCTATATTTTCATTCTGTTCTTGATTTTTTTCATTGAATTTTACCTGTGATATCCAATTTTCTGAAACACTCCTACATGTTTTCTCAGTACAATTTGTTTATTTATAACACGATAACAAAGAAAAAGGATGGGATTACCATCCTAGCAGAGACTATGAGATGAGATATACATTCATGAATTTAATAAAAAATAAATTATCCTTTTTTTTGTGAAATATGATATCTCAAGTGGCGAGGCACTAGCAATGCAGAACTTTTCGATGAAGGTTTCATGCACATCAGCTTCCATAATTTTTAATATCATAAAATTGGATTTTGAAGAAGTTTTCTCTACAACATAACGGAACTTTGATGTACGCATTTTTTTCCCGTACATATTTGACTATTTTGATGATATTAAATACCACCGAATATTTAATTTTACTCTAGTTCCACAATAATCATTTCAATTAAACGGATGAAATGAAGTTGGATTCCATCAGAAGTAAAATATGAGTGAAATTTCAGTTCATGGAATTTGTTCGGGTTCGAGTCTGTCGCAATCCACAATAAATTTTTCATTTTTAAAGTGTGAGGAAAAAAGCGTACAGGGTGAAATACTGAGTTCCATGAAAGAACTTGGGGAATTATGCTTTAACATAGCACCAGACTCATTTTCATCCCCTAATTTCATTTCAGATCAATATCAGGAATAAAATACAGAACTAAGACTCACTCTCAAAATGTCACATTAACCTTTGCCCTCATTCTGTTGATATTGTTCTGGTAATTATCAGTTTCCAGTCGTAAGTAAAAACAGAAAATGAATAAGTAATATTATTGTTGACTGTGTGACATCTTTTTATGTTTCAGCAACTTTCAAACTTGTAAGAAGCCATTCACTCTCAACAGTTGAAGTGAATCGTTGTCAAACATTTGAAAACATGAATAGGGAGTTGAGTGAATTCGAAGTGGTATTTGAACCCAACTAACTACATAACACAGGAGCGTAGTCGATTTGGTGTTGTTTGAACCTTTTGATTATGCCGTTGGGAGAGCAGATATAATTTTTTCATTAATGTAAAATGTGAGGAATTGAGAGAACCAAGAATGCAAAAGCATTCCTCATGACGAACTCATAAAAGTTTTCGCAACTTCTTATAACACCTCACATTAATACAAGTTTTATTCCACTCCCGAGAATAAGTTAATGAATGATTATATTGCACTAGTACAATAATGATTGTGGTGAACAATGCAAAAAAAATTGTGATTACATGATGAAAAAAAAAAAAAATATTGAAACCATCTCGACAATTTATATTTTTTTCTTTGTTCTAAAATTTCTTCTTTTCCTCCATCTTTTCTCCGCCACTTACTACATACTTTAAAACATCGCGTGATGGTTCCCTAGAGAATAAAAGTGAAGTGATAGAAGAAGGTAGAGCTTGAATAAAGAGGAACATGATACTCATGGTTGGTTGTAGAGGAAAAGGAACAGCGCAGAAGTAGAAACAGAAAGAATAGGTCAGGCTGTATAAATATATATATATATCTGAGTATGAATGACTTTTCTAATTTTCTCGGGGCGCGAGAAAAGATAAATTTTATGTCAGAACAGAAACAAAATACTTTTTCTTTTTGTTTTCACTTTTTAATGCAACGAGCGACGCATAACGTATTGTTATTGTGAAGCCTCGAGAGTCAACACAGTGAAATTCTACTTTATTTCCCCCTACTGTTCATCCCTCTGTTATCCACTGCACTCTTCAGAGGTTGGTATAATAAATGAAACAACGTTACAACGACATTCTGTCTATTTTATCTGATGCGAGTGGAGACAACAAATAATAAATGTGAATTTTCATATAGAGGACGAGTAAAAATGTTCTCACTCCCTTGTTTGTCATTCTCGTGTTCATTATATTTGAATATTGCGGTTGATTTTTTGGTTTATTTACAATATATACGTAGAACAAAAAACAAACTGCTAGTGCGAACAATAATGATTTAACTATGACGATTTCACCACAGTTAACATTTTTAATTCGATTGATGTCATTCCCAATAATGGAATTATGGAACAATTCACAAGGAGAGGAATTTGATTGCAAGAAAATAATTATGTAGTGGGTTGTACTGAATGAAAGTAAATTATTGATATCCTCAATGAATTTACAATATTTTTTCAGAATTTTTAGTGATTTATTATTAGAAATTGCGCCATTGCAATTAAACTTGAAATCCTTTGAATGTTTTTTCTATCTTGTCAATTATTCATACTATTGAGAAATAAAGAGTTTGAATATTCGATTTTGCTTACTACCTATGAGTTAGAACCAATATTCAAACCATGTGATGAAAATGTATGCAGCACTGGTGGTTCGTGCAGTGCTGTTGAATGTTATATAGGTTATGGTATATTGCCAGACGTATATTGAATGGAATACGCTTGCTTGGTGCTTTCAAATGAAAATATATAGAGAATCCAATTTTTCAATCCTATACAAACAAACTCAAGAATCAATAGGATATTCACAGATATGAATTCCTTTTTATAGTTCCTGATTATGTATACAAAAATTGACGCGAGTGATTGAAGGTAGGGAAAAAATTCATAGAAATTTATATTTTTCTCTTTTCTATCGAGTTTGTTCTCACAAATTCGAATATGGCGCTCGAGAAT
Organism: Meteorus sp. PSUC_FEM 10030008; assembly: GCA_018881525.1. Taxonomy (NCBI): domain Eukaryota; kingdom Metazoa; phylum Arthropoda; class Insecta; order Hymenoptera; family Braconidae; genus Meteorus; species Meteorus sp. PSUC_FEM 10030008. The sequence continues at coordinate 18,735 of JABMBR010013350.1, read as the reverse complement.
TCAATTAAGACGCGAAGTTTTTAATTGCATTCAAAACAAGTCGAAGAGAAGTTGTCAAACTTTTTCTTCATAGTTTTTCTCATGATTTTCTCTCTTAATTTTCATACAAAGGAACATTTTTTTTTATTCTTTCTTCTTTTTGGAAAATAATTATTCGAATATATATCATGTCAAATGGGAAAACAAATGAGTGAGGGGTTGTTGATAAGAAAAAACTGATTATTCACGTGAGGTGAATGAAACTCTCTAATTTATCAGTCAAATTTAAAATTTAGTCATGATGGTAAACTCGATTATTTTCCGTGTCTTGTTTCTATGGGATAATTGTCGGAATGGGAAGAGGGCGAATATCGTCAAGTTTGATAAACAAAACTAGAAGAGAGGGAATTTCCGTAATTAATAAATTGAAAGTTTAATTATGCTCGAGTCAAAGTATGAAAATTGTATCAACAGCAGTATTACATGATTAATTACGCATCCCGCATGAAAACACTCAAGATGGGAATCCTTAACGTTTGGCACCACCATGTAAAGTAATAACATAAATCGTAGTCGCGTAAGCCTGGTATGAAATGTTTAGATTTCGCGGCTTACTAAACCTCTTCATCCTCGTTTACTTAATTTTCTCAGCCCTCATTTATGTCCGCGTTCTTACTCCGATGCACACAAATTCCTGTCACTCTCTCCTTATTTCTTATCAATTATCGATCGGTAGATTTTTTGTGCTCCGAAAAATGTAATGGAGATACCGATGAAGGGTGTAGACATTCGCACCGATGTTATGTATCAAAATTATTTCCATTGTTTGAATTCATTTTGTGTGGATGACAACTGTTCAGCTTCAATTCCATTCGATGATTGATTTTTTTTCAATGGCGAGAACATTAAAATTCTTGTGGATTTGGTGGATTTTGGGGAACAAAGTTACAAATATTCAAAATGTATTTCGAAGCCTTGTTTTTGTTGTTAAACTCTGCTCAAGTTCGTTCTGAGTTACAATCACAACCAAAATTCACATCAGAACAGGGAAAAAATTTCGTTATTTATTAGAGCACAAAATTTCTTCATTCGGAATAACCGTCGTCTTCTATTATATTTGGATGTTAGACTGTGAGGCACGTCCTGCGAACTTGTTTCCGCAGGACCTTCCCTTCCATTCCCAATGGTGTTTGAAATTTATTCGAAAATGATTTCATATCATAAGGAATTTGCCGTGCGAAAACCATCGTTCCACCAGAATAATGTAAAGGTTCAATAAAGAAAACATCGTTATCACAAAAGACAATTTCGACGTCAAAAGCTAATAGGGAAAAATCAAAAAAATTCATAAATCATTCACATTGAATCTCGATGGATAAAGCATTCAGGATTGTATAACATGAAGATTTTGAACTCACGATAAATTGCCCAATCTGTTATCCCCCATATAACATTTGGTAATTCTGCGATTCTCACCCTCACATCATCGACATGTTCACCATTTATTGGCAATGATGTCCATAGTGATTCTGATCCAAAAAATTTCAAATCAGATTTAAATCCCATATTTGACGTTTCATATACAGTCAAATTTCCACAAGCAGTCGCCGGTGCACCAGGATTTACTATCCGTACAACGTAGTACCAATTTCCTTCTAACTGAAATAAATGTGTTGACATCACGAAAGATTTCTTTTTTCTTTTTTTCAGAAATATTTGCGAGAACTGGGAAAAAACCACGAAGCCGTTATAACCAGACTCATTTGGATTTTCCCATCATCGGTTTCTCTATCAACATCAGGGTTTTTCCCTTGACGTCATGGGTTTTCCACTAACATTAGGGGGCCTTTCTCCCACTACAGACCTATCGGAACCAGCGCACCAATAGAAAGTGCGTATAGCTGATCCTCACCATCATCCCAACAACCAATGGCAGACAACTAAACCAAAATGCCATCACATAAATCGTGAGGTCGACACACATAATGAGACAGTTGAAATTCACTACACAAGAAGAGTGCAAAGGATTACATATTCTATTCAACGACGATACAACGACGACCTCAACGATGACTATCACTCAATTCGCACTCATACGCTCAAATTGTTATAATTTCAATAATATTACCGAGACTTTTTCAATAAATACTTTTGGCTTGAGAAACACCCTTTTCAAATCCCTGCATATTGATTGTGTTATGAAAAAAATTTACAAATTTCTCAATTTCACTCCATTCATATACAGATAATTTCTAGAAAATTGATGCTATTCCATGACAATAGTTGATCAAGTTTTGCAGAAGAGTTTCTCTGTGAACGCTCACGACGAAATTCATTTGCCTACATAAACGTTCCCGTGAATATAACTCTCTCAAATGAAATTTCATAAAATTGAATCATTCTAAAAACAGTTTATATAATTCTAAAATTGAACGGAGGGGTACTAGATGGAATAACCAACTTGGAACTGACAATGCTCATTGATTATGATTCAACGGTTCACATGTTCTACCATAGTTTGAAAAATGTTAGTGACACTGATGTATAGTCAATATATTTCAAGAAATATAACACACAGAAATTCATCGACATTCCGTACATTAGGAATAATTTGAAATGTCAGACACAATTAACTCTGTATTTACCTTATCAAAATTTGTCTTGATATATTCACATTGGTGAGGATGGAATCTTTCTATAAACTGTAAAGATGATGATTCTCCATTCGCTCTCGCTGAATTGGTGATATCAAAAATGATGCAATTCAGTACAATACTGAATAAAGAAATTTTTCCTGCGGACATAGTGAGCGCACTGGTTTGTATCCACGAAATTGATTGAAATCTTCAATGACCAGTCACGATGTTAACCAACTAGTCAATATTGTAGGAACAGTTTTATGAAATAATCGGACAGTTCGTGGTATTCCTGCTTTTATAGACGTCCAGTCTTAATTGATATAAACCATCAATTTAGAAAATATAGAAATCAAATATAAAAATACGTGGAAAAAAATGATAAAGAGCCGAATCTTTCGTGTTTCTGTGTCGAATTGTTTGATATCACAGATTGAATTTATCAGAAATTGTTGCCGCAAGCACGATCGTGATAAAATGATACGATTATTGTTTCATTAATACTTTTTCAATCTGACTGATACAGTCACGTGAACGAAGTATGAGCCCACAACAATTATCGTAGGTCTTGAAACAGCACATGGAACAGTTTTCCATACTAAAAATTTCTACACCAAAGGTGGAGTTCCTGAATAAGAACGTTTTTGCATTCAAGTCAATTCTTGAGGTGGATTCTGCAGAGAGAATCACTGCATATTCAGTGCGCGATTGTAACTTCCAATGATTATCACTTAATCATATGCAAGAGATTTCACTGGAAAGCAATTTGTCATGTAGATAATTGATGAATATCGCAGAGAAGTTTGACGACCATATTGCCAAAGTTTTGTGTTAATTCATTTATCTCAGCAACTACCATCAATAACTTCTTGGATAATACTTCGCAGCTGTTGTCTCGAAATCCTGATGATCAAGAAGAACTTACTATTCATGTTTCAAGTGCGACATAACTTTGCCGATACATGGGTCGTTTTTTCTCTTCTTCTCCTTCTTCATCAAACTACATCAACAATTAAAAACTGCTGCATCAGGAAGTAATTTTTCTTCCGTTATTCAGTCTGTCCTCGAACGTTATCCATTAAACATTAATCATCATGTCTTACCTGTAACAATCCAAGAGAAGGACTAATGAGAATTTATGAAAAAAGTATTTTTTTAAGGTTAAAAATTCAAAAGTTGTTGTAATTAATGATGCATGAACAGCTTCATTAATTTCAAGGGGATGAACAAGTGAATACATTCGTTAGATAATCATACATAATGGATGGTATTCAAAAAACAAAAGTAGACCTTGAAGGAATTACTTCAGTACATCGTTTACGATTCACTTGAGTGAATAATTCGTAAAATAAATTTCTTGTTTGTCTAACCCAGAAAAAAACTCGTCCTAAGAAGTAAACTGCGCGACAGCTCAATTTATATACTCTAACTTGGGGAATTTATTTTACGGTATCACCATGATAAACCGAGCTACATTTTACACGATAAAGAAACAGGGAATTCTACTGACGCTTATTTGTTCATAACCGTTTATAATTCTCACGGAATCACAACTTCGGAGACACATGGAAAGATTCTTGAGGTATTTCAACTCGAAAAAAAATGGAAACGTAGATTGTTTATTCATGATGTTACGAGTGTTTGAAATAAATTTTGCGATACAGACTGTGTTGGATTGACTAGCATCCACTTGGTGCATGTATTCCACATCCATGCACATTCACACATATTCATAACTTCGGTCAACCTCGACCTTTGTTTAATATATTATCGGACGGAACCGGAAAACGCCCCCATGTGTTAAAATTATTGAGATTGTCAAATTGTTATGAAGCCAATGATTACACGAGAGAAGATCGTTTTAGAATTATTCCAAAAACATTTTGTGTTAATTTATCGCAGTCAGCATCAAACAACGCAGAAAAGATTTTTCGGAGTATTTGTCTGCGGTTCATCATAAATTCCTTTTGTTATTCATTCAGTTCTTGGTGTGGTTGATACGAAGATGTGAATTCATTCAAAATTATTTCGTGATAGAGTTAAGCATTTCGAAATATTTCAAAGTTTCATTTATACTGAAAATGTAAAATCAAATTTCTCTTTCGAAATCAATAATAGCACGCTATATTTGATGAAACTGAGAATGAAAACCATCATAAGAAATCAATTGTGATAAATTTTGTTCCGAGAAAAATAGAAAGGGAAATAAAACATTAATTATGCAGGGATGATGGAGTTCAACAGCTCACGATAAATTACTTTTCATTCAATTCAATCGCGACTTCGTCACAGTTGTAACAAATTCATTTCTGTTCATGAAAGAAAATGGAAGTGAAAAATGGAGATTAATTGAATTCATAAATAAAATAAAACGATGAATGAATAAATAAGGAAGCCAATTGATCTGTTATAAATGACACAATTGAAAGTATAAGAATGCATACGCGAAATAAATAAATAAAACAAAGATATGAAAAATAGAGGTTGAATTCAAGAAAAAGAATTCTGCAATCAATGGACTTTCCACCTCGTTTCTTTCGTTTCTATTTCTACTGCAAAAATACAGACAGACGGAAGTCTATGATGAAAAATAAAAGAACAAATCCGTTAATTTGCTCGTCCTTTGATGTCCTTGTCATCAGCTAACGAGTCTTGAGATTTTTCACAGTCGATTGGCATCATCCAAGCTATAACCTTTCTTTGCTTTTACCACGCTTTGCTTTTTCTTTTCTTGAATTAAAGAACAAAGACAAAAGTCATCATAAAATGAACATCGCACGAAAAAATTTTTTCCCTTCATTAATTCACTTCATGGCGGAACAATCGAGTTATAAATTAATCATGTCATGGGAGGTTGCTTACTGAGGACGAAATCAACATTAGCGTAAAATAAATTGGAAATGCAAAAAGTAGCGGTGAACAAAAGGGTGAACAAATCACTCCCCGGAAATAATAAATATCTCCAGAAATGGTGACAGAATTTGAATCAATTTCGTTTCTATAATCTGCCATTTATTCAAATATTGTTCAAGTATTCACATCAAAATTGAATAATGATTAAAAATTTCTAGAGAATTCTGCAGAGTTGAAGATCCTTCGCAATGGAAATTGTATTGAACACCTAATTTATCTTCATATCTATCTAAATTTTATTGGAAAGTTAGGAGACATGAGTTAATAAAAAAATAATGAAAACAAATTGAAACATGGAGAGTACTCTTTGATGTAAATTGTTTCCAGTTTCAAAAAAACTATCCCAACAAAACAAAATTGGAACGAACATTGCCGCGAGCTCGAGCGCTTGCTATAATGAAACACCCAATCGACAGAAATACGAAGTATCCCACCCAAACACGATACATATCAACTATCAACAAATCCAACTTCTGTCCATCAGTGCAATTACAACACCACAAAATCAATCCAATCAATTTACTTGAATTCTATGTTATTTATCAAATAAAAAAATGAATTGTCCAATAGGAAATAAATATCAAGTACGGATGTTCACTCTTCAATCAAACACAACCAAAACAATAATATTAATTAATGAACATCAGATTCATTACTGCTAATAAAATATTCATCATTGTTGAAGGGAATAATCCCATCAACTTGATTTGAATGAATTTGTTCGTGCACGAAAATAGATCTTCACTTCTTTGTATTTGTTTGGAAATATATTTTTTCACCAATTCCAAAAAGCACCAAGCGCACACAGTCGTTTCTTTGCTTGCCATTGCCTTTGAGCAGACGAGGAATACAGAGCGTCTTGCTAGAATGCATACAACTATGAGTGTATTTATATGTATGTGAGTATATGTTGTCAGATAATTCTCAGTTGAAAGTCGAAATACTGTTTCACTACTTCACTTTCTTTTCAAACGTTTCATCAAAAGAGCATTGCATCAATAGTTCTTCCACTGACATTTGAAATACCAAAGGAATTGATGGAGCAGATATGGCAATAAATTCAGAATATTTGTTTGATTTCAAAATAAATTCCAAACACATGTCGAAAAATATTTGCATGATGGGATGAAAGAGAATATTCTTATAGTTACGACATGAATTCAATTGAGGAATTTTGTGAGCGTGGTAGAACATGAACTGATGTGCTCAATGTGAATGAATGTGGACAGAGGAAATTCTTAAAATGCTCTGTATGACGTGGTGTTCTATTGAATTCATTAGGACGGGATCATATTTGGGGGTTGATTGAGGGTTTTCACACGTTCTGTAGTTCATCTGCTCTTTGTTTCGTCACGATTTATTCGATTGAATTAATTTTGCCCTCCAAAATTCTGTAAAACAATGTTCAAAATAATCAACTACTTTCGAAATATAAATGTTTGATGGGGGACATATTACAAATTTATCTTTGGTGAAAGTGTTTTATTTCAAATGTTCAAGTGTTGCAGTCAGATAGTTTTATTTTAGAGTTCAACGTATGAAATTGTTTGGTTCAAAAAAACCAATTGAACACAATTAACAACGCAATGAAGAATGAAACGAAGTCACTATCATCGATCATCATTTATTTTTCCTTGGATTATCTCCAGGGAGTTTTATTATTAGTCTAATTCAAAGTAAAATATTATCGAGTCAAATAAAGGTAAAAACCGTAATGGAATTCACAGAAAAGTTTATCAGGCTTTCAATCACTCGTTTTACTGAGTGCTCAATGTATGAGAATACTTTCCCGAGTATTTTTCGGATTGTTGAGTTGAACTAAAGATTGAAATAGTTCTTCATGCTTATTTCGTTCATTCGAATGAATATTAGCTCTGTGGAACGTAATGAAAATGAGAAGAGAAATTGTTACAATGGTATTGTTCATCACTGAACAGAGAGAATGTTACGAATGACTTCAATTTGATGTATCCACGATTAACCTTTCCACTGGATTGAAGAGCTCACGATAGAATATCAGTGAATGGCTGCAGCATTGTTGAAAACTTTGTGTACGAGTTGAGTTTTCCTACTTGAAACTGGATTCAGTGTGGTAGTGCTCTGACAAAGACCTCTCCTTGTTGAAGAAGTTCAAAGTTTCGATGATTATAATTATGACAGAGCATAATATTCGAAGAAGTTCATAAATTATCATTATTGCAAAAAGGGATGCAAAATTGGATCCGTAAATTGAGCAGAACGCGAACATGTTCATGCTAAACATGCTTCAATGAAAAAGATTAAATGTCAGTGAATCAGGGTGAAGCTACATAAAAGAAATTAAATGGAGAAAATATGCTGATAAAAATTTACGAGTTTGTTGATATTAAAAAATAGCTTCTGACTGTCAATATATTAGCGAAGTTTGTAAATTGAGCACTCGTTCATTTCGTATTCGACGAGCCATAATTTCAATTTATAACTTTTAATGTGTTAAAATAAATTTTTTGCCGTCACAAATATTATCACTGAAATGTGAACGGAACATTTTTCATATAAACATTCAACATTGTTTCTACATATGCGGAATGCGGAGTTTCCCTTCCAATTTTCGACTGCACGAACAACAGATGTAAAATTCTGCAGTCGTGATCATGAATAGAATTGCTCTGAAATTGAAACCAAAATAATTGTACATTGTGGCTTTGAATCAATTCTGATTATCACTTCGTCAGGATCTCTAACAATATTCCTCCCAAATTGACGACAATATTTTTCTCCGATTAATTTCGTGTCATGAAAATTAGCTTTATTTGTACGATGCAACACTTTAATGACTTCGCATGGGGAGGACCCCATCAAAGATTATAAATTAATGGCGACATAATGAACTAACTGTATCATATATTTATTTTCGTACTCCATTCTCAGGAAAACATGAGTTATCAATATCAATTTTATTTCTGTTATTTTTCATCCCTATTTCATGTACATATCACTCTTAGATATCATAGCAATAAATATGTTTTATCGTAAATCCGAATGAGGTAAAAAGTGAATAACATCATATTCAGAACATGGAAAAGTTTTAAAAGTTATTGGGTTATGAAACAGTACTTTTATCATGTTTCTATATGTTCTGTACTTGACAGCAACAAACAAAAAAGAACATTGAGATCCCACAATTTTGTTTTGCAGTGATATGTATTACTTTACATGTTCTCATCTGAATAACAAATTTATTTTCCATAATACTTGGAACATACTAAAAGTATGAATTTGAAAGTCACTAACTTTTTGAATTCATTTCGCATTGATATTTTAATCTCAATAAACAAAATTTTTTTCTGAAAAATATTCCTATTTCTATTCAATTAGGACACAAATTTGAGCGATTTCAATTTAATTAATTTGGTTAATGTCAAGTTTTTTTCGCCGGTGATTCAAATTTGAGTTGCAACTGTGAGATGTAAATCGGAACGGAAAATTAAAGGAAAATCCAACTTACCTGCCAATCTATTTAGAAAATTTTAATCCCGATCTTTGAGAAATAGAATAAAAAATTTGCAGACCTTCACGTACTAATTAGCAAAATATATTCTCATAACAAGTACTCTTCACTGAACGAGTTCCAAACTATGCTAATTATTTTCATTCGATAGATTTTTCAAGTAATTACTAAGACTTTGGGCTGATGAAAAATTGGAAGAAAAAATGATCGATATTTGGAACGAGACTAATTAACCGTAATTAATTACGGCGCTAAAAAATTCATCAAAGTCTCAAACAAACTTTCCTAATACTCTCATACAAAGGCATATCGAACGGGGAGAAAAAAATGAAAAGCAGAAAAATTAGAGTAGCTGATACAAAAAAATTCATAAAAAGTTGACAAATTGATTTTCAATCCTTCATGCGTCAAAATTCGTGACGAATTCGTCAATTTTCCAATAAATTAAGATAAAGAGAACATTTTTGGTGAGACATTAAATTAAATATCGTTAGTATTCTATAGCCGTGTAACATTCTGGAAATTATATAAAATGATTACATAGATAAATATCCAAGAGAATCTTGTGGGAAACGAAAATTTTATTATTTAAACCATGCGCATATAAACTATGAGCGAAACAAAACGAGTTAGTGAACGAATATGTATAACAAGTCATGGCACCGTATATGCTACGTACACTCCTGTGCATAACGAATTACGCTGTTCGTCGCATCGTAATTCAATTTCGTAGAGGGTGAAGAGTGCACTGGAAAAGCCTCTCGTCGCCGCCGTCGTCGTCGACGACGTCGTCGCGACTGGTATATGAGATTAACGGCCGCGGCAAACTGTCCCCAAGTTTACCGTTTGAATTTACCAAATAAATTTTTCAGTCTCGTTGAGAATTGCTGGAGGATAAAAAGGGTTTACACGAAATAACAAAAAAAAAAATGGACGAAATCGATTGCAGAAAAATAATAATCACAATATTTAGTGTAGACAAATAAAGAAAAAAACCATAAACCGATTTGAAATAGACAAAATTGTAGACTTTCGGTATTTAATAAAAAAGTTTGTCATTTTTTTATTTCCTCCCTCTTCTGTTATTCAAATAATTGAGGCGCAATGCAATGTAAATAAAGTGGATTTCAAGCCTTTCGATACGCAATGTATCTACATTGTTCCCAAAATAATGGGCGGAACAACGCAGTTGAACAATAGAAAGAAAGAACGAAGATAAAAGGGAAATGAAAATATTTTATTTTTCGGTTTCTGTTATTCAACGTGACACACTCACATATTCGTAATCGTCCGCGTATACAACAATAATTCCGCTGACAATGTACCGGGTACACAGCGCGAATCACCATCCTGAATTCTAATGTAAATTTTTTTATTTATCTATTTTCATTCTCATATGAAGATAAATAATATTTACACCGTTTTCTCTATGTAAATGAACGAACGTTACTTTTACATTTGTTTACAGTGTTTTTTTTTTCTTTGAGTCCTTTGTCAGTGGTAAAAAGTGTGTGAAGCAGTGTATGGAAGCGTAGGCAAAGAATGGAACTATAAATGGAATGAAAAAGGAAGAAAAAAGGGCACCACGTATATGATAGGATAGATAAATGGGGTTGAATGACTGCGCGGTAGCAGCCACGGTTTGGAGGGCGGAGAGTGCCAGGGCGTGGAATAAAAAGGGGAATGAATACTGAGAGGGTTAATGCACATGGTGAATTGGTTGGTATTTCCAATGCATTTAGACAGCTATACATTTCCCTAATTCCACTTCCATTTTCCCAACAAATGAGGATGCCTGTAATTACCAAATTTATTCGCGTTTAATGCAAGATATTATGCGTTTATTTATCATAACGATTAGAGTTGAGAAATTGTAAATCCTAAGTGATCATATCACAGAATAATCTTTGTTTTGGACATCATATTTAGGCTGAAATGTTTTGAAATATTCACAGAATTGTGTCTCCTTGAAAATTTCGTGTTCATAAAACATCTGAAAATTTTTATCGGTAATATTTAGTTCACGTGATCAATTGTCTAATTTTTATTCGGGTTAGTGTACAACTGAAAGTTGAGAATGCGAAGAAGTTTATTGCAGCGAATAGAATGACTGGAAAAAAAGGTTGATGAGCATCGTCAACCACAAAATTGTAAAAAATTCAATGAAAACTGATGTCATGAAAGAAAAACATTTCGAGTGTTCATCGTTTTCATGATGAGAAGTGATTTTACGATTAATTTTTTCGCATAATTATTCCTTTCTTGTTCGCAGAGAAAATCCTGGAGAATCTCCAGGGAAATGACGATAAAACATTCTCTGGAAAACGAATGAATCAATAGATGGAGCGCTGAACTCATGAACTCGGGGCCAAGCATTGATGTGCTGTCTATCAGAATCAAACGATTGGAAAATTTTCAATAGGTAGACGCGCCAACAATGGCATTCATGAATGCATCTGGAAGGGCAAACAAGCAAAATTAGTAACAAAAGGTGGGAGAAGGCTGGTTAATAATAGTAGGAAGGGTTTGGTTAACCCACGGTCCACGTTACTGGTATTTCAATAATTGAACATCCTCCGAATCCACACCACCACTCCATGCGATTCAAACTCCCAGCTGAGTTTAATCCCATCGGTTCCAAGTCTCCGATAACCAATAGAATGTGCGTGGATGTGTATAATATGTATAGATGTAGAGGGACAACTTCGAATCGAATCCAATGACCGATATAACTATTAGCAAATCCAAACACACATTGTCACTACAGTTCACAATTATCTGCTGAAATAAAAATGAAAGAATTGGTAAAAACTAGCGACGAGTATTGATCGTTCTGAATTAATTTGATACAAACAAAAACGTCGAATAATTGTTCCGACGCCAGAATTATAAAAATAAATTATTTCTTTTGTACAGAACGAATTTTTATCCAAAAAAATGATAAACTTCCGACTTTTTTTCCACATCTCGGATGAACATATACCGCATAAATTGTCTCCAGCTTCAGACATTACTTCGAACTTTCGTTAGGTATCATATTGAACCGCGTCATAAATCACGAACCTGAAGACATATAACAGTAAAGTTGGACATCAGGTCAATGTGACCCCAGGTGACCACATTTCAATTGTATCAAACATAAGTAAAACCCAAAACTTTCAATTGAATCAGTCCAGTTTGACTGAAATATGTGCAAGTTAAACAAACATAAATTTTAACGACAGTATTATATAAATATTTCACAGAATGAGAGATTACATGACATAATTCAACTTCAGACATTATTATCACATCAGTCTTATTGTTAACCAACAAAAACATCAGCTGCATTATATTTAATATCCCAATTAACAAAATTACCGGATTTTGAAACACTTGAGATTTATCAATGAATAAGCAAAGAGAGAATGGAAACAACATGAGATAAATAAAAAAAAAACAAACATTGTAGGATAATAAAATTGAGAATGTAGAGCTCATCGCTATGCAACCATGTCCTTTCACTTCTGGTGTTGCACACGTTTTACTTGGGAAAGTGCAACGAGAGCGCATCTGTAAGCGGAACATGAACATGAGCCAAATCATATGTATGATTTTATTCATGTATTAACATTTAGTTGAAGTCTTTTCCACCAGGTCTGCATGAAACCAACTCGTTTAATGTCACCAACATTCACATCATTATTCTATTTATTCATTTATTGATTTCCATTGTATATTGCATTGTGTCATATAAAACTGGTGTTCATAATTCATGCGGCAACGATAAAAAAAATGTTTATGAATGCGGAAGATCGAATTATGATAAAAAAAATGTGAAAACAGTGAGAGTGTGAGAATTGCAACGATTTATATCACTGTTGAGATCTGTTTGTGTTATCTCTTTCACTATTGTTTATTTTGTTAATAGCGTTATTTATTACAACAAAAACGAACTCATGCACAGAATAAATTTTCTACCAAATAACATTTATCTCGTATACTGAAATTTTAGGGTTTCCCTCTATTTACGAACGCTCAATTCATAAACCGATACTAAGGAGACTTAATACCATACGCACTTGTACATAAAATGTCTGCAGCAGTTAAGCTACTGATACTGCTACCATGTCACTCTTCCCTGCAAGATTCGACTCATTCAATGCTCTACTAAATCCTCTCGTATTTTACGTCACTGTACCTTTGAAAAAGTCATATATTCTGTGGGAATATTTCACGATTGTGAAATTTATTTTTATCATTTCATGATGGATAAATGGAAACAAACGTCTGTTGTATCAATTGTTTAGATCTACGAATTAACAATAATCACGTGTTGACTCCTCAGCTAAATCACTTAGCATTACACCATGGAAACACATTTAAAAATTTTCTAAACTATTTTTAGGAAAATTTACACGAGCAATTCAACAATTTCATTATCTTGATTATGTTCAGTGGTGATTTATGCAAAAAATCGATTAGAATAGTTTGATACGATTTTTTTAAAGAAGTTATCGTCGTTGGTTGAGGATTGAACATTATTGATGAATAAATTTTTGCCATCAGCCAACTGTCGATTTTCTTATATAAAATACGAACAAATATTCCACCATTCAAATTAGTGAGTGCGACGATTCTCATGAACTGAATTCAGTGATTGACTCACAAATTTGCTGACAGTATTTATTTGAATTGCATACACAGACAATGTGCATTAAATACAGCAACGCGTATCGATATTTATACAAGCTTTGAAATCCGTGCTATTATAAAACGGCAGTGAGCACAGCGAGCGAAATTGATTCTGGAACGAAGCGTCGCAGAACGAAATGAAACTGGTGAATCCCACTGGACTTAGTTGTGTATATAGATCCATTGTACAACATGTACAAGATGGGAGCAGTGGGATAGAAGCGAATTCGATTTAATGCTGTGCGTCGTATTTAATTTGGCGAAATTTTTAATTATATATATGGTATCACTAAGAAAGATAAACATTGAAAGAACTTCGTGAAGAACCAACAACTCACGTCTATTTTCTGAATTACTGAAACCTTCAACAATCCCAATTCACGTTGAGTTCAATCGCAAAGTATTTCAAGTCATTCCACGATTTGATTCAATATTGAATTGGATATAAACCCGCATCATTAAAATTTAAATTTATCTCTACTGGTGCTTTGTCATTCAAAATAGAAATGTTCTTTCTACATCGGCGCTTTCATTTCGAACCATTCACTTGTAAAAGGGTAAACTTTGACAATTTATTTTTCAGATGAGGTACAGAAACTTGAAACGTCAAAATTTTTTAGTTGTACTGGAATGTGTTCTCCGAGGTATTGAGAACTGTTGAGGTTATAGACAAAACTGCTGGGTTTGAAGTTGTAGTAAATTTTTTGTTTTTTGCGATAAAGTTTTAGAGTATTTTTGTACTCGCACCTATAGCGGAAAAGATATTATGAAAGTAAGATAAAATTCAGACTTTTATTTTGTTCAATATCGAAAATGGCACGAGATAAAAATTTTCTGGCGAATATTTGACATCTTCAGAATTTTTAGGTGTAAATATTTCATTAATGTCATCGCGAATGCATTGGATTCTTCAGAACCGCGTTATATGTGAAGAAGTATGAAAATTGAATAGAGTAGGAATAATTTTAATAATTGAAACAGCTGGAACAATACGATTCCATGTAAATATCTATGTCGAATCTGATTTGAAGGATGTTGTGGTGATAAATTGATATCGATTTCATGATTCATCTTGATATCGTCACGTAACAAATCATATGCATTTACCGATATAAATTTCATTTCGAGTACGATTATTTGTTATTCACATTTTTCTTTTCTATTGAATCGAAAATTTTACAATTGGTGATAATTAAAAATTGTGAAAACACCAATAGACGACATTTTTTCCGACTTGAACTTAAACCAAAGTAATTTCTTTCCTAAAAATTCGAAAGTTCTGAAATCAAACCCAAAACTTGCATTAAACAATGAATGAAGTGTAAACTAAATGATAAGTTCAAACAATTGAATGATGATCAATATTATGCTAATTTTTACTTAGAAATTTGCCGCTATTCCACTTTTACCAACTCTAAAAACCCACAATACACGTGAAAACCTTGTGCAATCGTTCGATACGATGCTGATGAGTTTCATGATTACATAAAAAAAATTGCACAGGTGATAGAAATGTGATACAGTAAAACGAACCGACAAGAAGAAGAAAAAAGGTAACGAGCAGAATAAAAATGAGGAATAAAAAAAAATAAGCTTTTAGAAGGTTAAAGTGCATGCCGACGATTTATGCGCGCGGTTTCCCGCATAAATGCGAACAGATAGCATTGGTATACGCAGCATAGTGCTTATACATACCAACACGCATGCCGCACACACACACACATAGTGTCGTTTTCCCTCGAACCTCTTTCTCCCGTCCAACATTCTCACCGCACTCTCGCAATTATACGTGATTTATGTTTGCTGCATGTACGTAACTCCACGCGCACGAGTGTTACTCTGTGGTTGTTGTAATCATGATAAGGGACGCTCCGAAACCAAAAAAAAAAAAACAGGCCAAGTAGGTAGATGCAGAATTAAAGGTGAATGTAAAACACTTCAATCTGTGTCCCGAATGATAAATTTTCAGGGGAATATGAAGTAGAGAGAGTAATATGGGTTTTAATGTTATCGTAGAAGATTGTTAATAAAAATATTTAGAGTTTGATGTCATCGTTGATTTATTTCCAATTGAAAAGGATTTAGAAAATTTTGATCGGTTGTATAGTGATAGAAATTGGATTTCTTCCAGTGTTGCATTTTATTTGAACTATTTATGAACTAATATTATATTCTGCATTAGTTTTTCGTTCCATTTTTTATTTTTCTTTCAAGCGGGATATAAAATAGCACTTGGAGAAAATTGAATATCTGTATTGAAGATGCACTCCAATAGTTATATGATTTTCTCATGCATTCTATCGATTTTCGATTCCTATACGTGCACTTTCCGCACTTTTGTTCTTATGTGTACGTAGTTAGATGTTGAGAGAATATTCAGTGTTTTATTTTTCATATTGGAACTACTTTCTCCACCACATGGTATTCACCTGCTTCAAGTTATATATTTGTGCGGGATGATATTGATGTGATGATAAAAGAATCGAAATGAAATGTTTTTTAACACTCAAACTATGTCTTCATTTATTTATACAACTAATCTTTTAATCTACCAGGTATCCTTCTGTTCTATGAAATGTCAATGGTTCCTTCGTTTGTAAAAATTTATGCGACGAAAGTTTCGTTTATTCATTTGTTTCACTCCAAAATAATTTACAATGCAGAAAATAATAGAAAAATGCAGCGTGAACATCACGGAAAGAACAATTGATGGAAATCAACGATGACAATTTCGTTCCTCGACAAATTCCACCGTGCTCAGCTTGAATAATGACGGATACGACAAGACTGAAAGTACGATTGACAGAATACGTCATGAAAAGATGTGGAGAATAATGCGAAACAAAAAATGAACCGTCAAAAAAAGAATCATTTTCACAATATTGTTGTCTTCGTATAGAACAAGAGAAAAATCAACGAGACTGCGCGAGAACAATTCAACGTTGACATGAATCAAAGTGAAATAGCAACGGATGACTGGAGACTGAGCGAGTTGGTGCTCGACGAATAGAACAATTCCATTTTACTGAACGGAAAATCGATCATGCGTGCAGATAACGAGGACCAAAATTTTTCAACGTAGAACTACTGATACAAATTCACACATAAATAAACACGGCAATGAACATATTCACACAAAATATTCATGGACATGCCCACATTATCAAGACACTGAACTAAACTTGTGAAACTGAATAATGCAAGTACGGACGCAGATTTCAGCGGTTGAATAATATCACAAAGAGAATTCGCTCTTCTGGCACGTATCGAGTTATCCAGTAACGTGGAAAGACGAAAATATGAATGAAAATTAGTTCTGTATTATATTGGTCATGATATTCGCGGCACTGTGACAATGTTCATGTTGAATGAGCGATATATCCCGGTTGAGATGCATCAATAGGTGTTTGTGTATAATTATTTCATTTGATATCGCATAAACTGTTGTTTGTGATACCATTTGAATTTACAAACAGCAACCTACTCATAATGATATTAGTTAACTATTCAATTTGACTATTCATTCATCTTTTATATAACCTTTCGACTGCGTCTGGGTTGATGAACGAATTAATTTGTTCGAATTGATGATATCAATCATCTTTGACGATCAATGAAGTTCACCGAATCTATCACATTTTCATTCGCACTAAACTCCTCACACGTGGAATTCGCAATAACATTCACTACGACAAAATTCATGACGAATTGAATTCATAGTAACGTTCAATGTTGTAATGTACAAGAAGTATAGAAAATTTACATTCATTTGTGGGACTAACATCAGTGTTTTATTAACTCCTCATAAAAAATGTTGATACAGAACGCAAGTGGGAAATGATGGTCTGGGAGAGACAAATTTCATTAGATAATTCATTTCAGGCACATTTTTAATTCTATTCACAAGTGTGAGCTGATTGATCGACCGATTTATGAATGATTGGAAGAGATAATCAAATGTCTCCATGATATTGTGTCACACAGCAATTGAAATGTTTTGTTGTCAATAGAAAGATTTTCATGTGATCAAAAAAGTGGAGGACACCATATTGGTATATTATTGCCAAAAAACGTGACTGGTTTGTTCACTATCTGAAAGAACGAGGATGAATTATGAGTGAAATACCCGTCAAAAATATTTGAAGTTAAGTTCGATTGATACCTCATAGTTCTGCAGAACACGCATAATTAACAAAATTATACGCACAATGATCGCATATGAACTTTCTATCTCAACAATTGATGACTATCGCGTACTTGTGAAGAAATATCATTATTTTTAAGTGATTTGTGCTGTTGAAAAAGGAAAAAACAAAACAAAAAGTCGTACTATCTGTCTTTATTTGATTATTCCTCAAGTTGTTACATCAAATGATTCACATCATTATTTGGAAAATCTATAACTTCATATTCATCAAAAAGGAAAACGGCGTACTAATAATATTTTGATCTGCTTCGAAATTGAGATTATGCCCATGAAGGTTTTTTTGAGAAATGAAGCGTCAACGCACCTCCAAATGTACCCTTCGATCCGAATACAATTACATAACTAGATCATTGGTATAGAAAATCTTGAGAAGACTCACCTTTATGGAGAAGAATTCATGTGCCATCAAAAGTCATTACCAGCGCCTTATAAATTTTCAGTCACGCCGTCATCACTACAAACACTTCATCATAGTACTGTTATCGATAATAATCATTAATACTAGTTTTAACAGCTTCATAACCATCCTATGACTCGTGAATGGATGATTCTGTATTGTGCATCTGACATATTCGTGCCAGCACTCGTGATCAGACCGAAAAAGGAATCTCTGCTCCCAAATAAGTAATCAGATAGAATGCGGCTGAGAGCTTCTATTCACACTCAGATCTGTGATGATTTTTTTCAATAATTTGCGACGTCGCCTCGCGATGTTCTGACGCGCCGCTCGTTTGTTTTGTCTTCGCAATGATGCTTGATCTCGGGAATATCTTTCGAATCGAAAGATTATTGTTGCTAATTTGAGACCAATCAATAGAATGATGAAAATCCAATTC
>JABMBR010013340.1:0-34843 GCA_018881525.1 Meteorus sp. PSUC_FEM 10030008 | reverse complement strand
TATATATACATATATATATATTTATGTTTGTCTATTTTTCTTCTCATAGTGACGATAGTGACTCAATGGATGACACTGCAAATGATGTGAAATCCGTTCGAACCAATACTGATAGCAAAAAGTAAGTATAAATCTTTTCTAGTATCTCATCTATTAGACCATGTTGTTTATTACTTATTCAATTTTTTGTAATTTGATAAAGAAGTAAATAGATGAAGTGAAATAAAATAGAGTAACAAAAAGTCAATAGGAATGTGCGCATAACCTTGACCTGAAGCACAACTCACATGATTAACTCATGTTGGCTTCATTGGTGATGTATATTGTAGCAGTAGTTAAAGTCACTGAACGTATTCAGTTCATTCTTGAAAAAATCCGATGATAATAAACGTTGAATGAGCAACCGAATCGAGGATTTTATTCGTTAATTGGTTGGAGACAATTATTTTCAATGCTAATCCCTGTGCATTTAATCTGTTTGTTTCTGTATAGAGAGTTTTGTTAGGAAAAATAGTTGTTATCATCCTATTCGCTTTTTTGCAATTACCTCGGAATTGTTCACCAAATTTTTCGCTCAGCTCAACTATTCGGGTTCATTAATTCATCAGATTTACGAGTATGTCTGACTGTTATTTTCTATGGATTCTCAATGATTGTTTGTCATAATGACAGCAGTTCAATATAGTGGATGACTCAGAATAAAAGACGAAATTCATCATGAACGATGATGGAAAATGAAAGATGGAAGTAAGAATAGAAATAGATGTGATAATAAAATTTGTATGGAATTTCAGACAGAATCATAGCGAAATCGAGAAACGAAGACGCGATAAAATGAACACTTACATCACAGAATTATCAGCAATGATACCTATGTGTCATACCATGTCAAGAAAACTGGATAAGCTTACTGTTTTGAGAATGGCAGTACAACATTTGAAAACAATACTTGGAGCAGTTACTTCATACACTGAGGGGCATTTCAAACCAACTTTTCTCAGTGACCAGGAACTGAAAACACTCATCCTTCAGGTGTGATTGATTATAATATATTTCCAGACATTCCAAAACCTTTCAATCGCAATGTGACATTAGAAATTATGTTCTAATCACATCAAAATTCTTCAACTATTCAGTAGATTTTAAATCAGGAACAAAAGTCAATCATAACAACAAACAAGTTCACATAACGTTCTCGTATTTATTGCACCAGTCTGATCTATGAATTGATGGAACCATTCAATGTCTACCGCAATAGTTTCGCCCCTACTCCCCGTAACCTCGAATCAGAAGAGTCTTCTACTTTGTTTGAGATCCAATCTCAATTCTAGTTGACAATGCAATGAATCTCCATCCTACATCGAACAATCTCCAGATTTTCTAATATATTCCTCCCGTCGGGAATGACGGAAACCGTCAAAATCTTATACTGCTTGGTGTAGGAGAAAATTCGCCTCCTTATTTCCAATAGCAAACTTGAATAATCTCTTTTTCATCAACCTGGATTCAAAGGAACCCTTCCAAGGTTCTCTAAATAAACTTCGTACGATTCATATACATATGGGGGAACATAACAACATATGAAGGTAATAATATGTACACCTACGTACTTTGTTACTCCACCGTATCATATATAAACGTGTGACAAATGGTGAGGGTGAGTGAATTGCGACCTTCGCGTAAAAGCGACACGCTGTAGAAACGCAACTTCGAGTTATTCTCTCTGTGACTGACGCATCGATAAGACTTCGCGCGATATTCAGACTCGAAGTTTGTGATTGCACAACATTCTACATTCTACCTGTCTCAACAAATGAACCTCTTTACTTACCTTACCTCATATTCATTTGCCACTTCTTTTTTAATATATATATAATCAATTATCTAATTTTCTCTCTTCTTTACATAACACGGAATGAATATTGAAGACATGATAAAACTACTGATGAATGGATGATTAATGACGTTAAAGCTTAGCAATAATATTTTTACACTTCCTGGTCGAGTGACCTATTTTTTTTTCCACCACTTCATTTTATCTTCTTTCATACGCGCTTACTTGCTCTTACCGACTTACTCTATGAGAACACGTTGCCCCTTTCTCTTTGCAACGATTACCTTCTACTGAACGCAGCGTGTAACGTCGGCCTCATGAATGCCAAATTAACCATGCACGATTTCTGAGGTCAATTCACTCGATTGTAACTCTCAACGTATTATTCAAAATATATTCAGACTACAAACATGTATGCTGTGCTTCTGACTAAAATGTTGTTACGATACATCTTCATTGTTTGAAGTTATTTATTTGTTCCTCATGTTGACAAACTCCTAAAAATGTCAGGATAACGATTAGAATTGCAAATTACAATACAGCATGACAATTGTGACAATACTATTAACTGTCAAAATAGTTATGATCCAATAAAAATTGCAATTTCTAAATATGATTCGCATTCTCGAATAAAAAAGAAAGTGTCAGTGACTTTCTGACACTGTTAAAACCTATTCGAGCATAATTCGCATGTCATGTTTTACCGTGACATCGAATTAATCCATTGAAACCTCTTTCACAACAATTTTCTCGCACCTTCTGAAATAATTGCATCTACAAAGAAACCGATGCATCAAAATTTTCAACGGTGTATTATCTGCAATTGCATCACATTGTAACATAATATTTCGAATGATTGAAATTCTCTCAAAAAATGAATCTGTGTCCATTCGATCAGTAGACAAAATATCAGGAAAAGATCTCATGCTCTGTTTTTCAGTTTCTCTTTCATACGTAGGCTTTTGATGTCTATCACATTCTCCAGTAGATCCTTTGTTGCATATACAGTCACAAACACGTACATGGGTTGAATGTGTATGTGTATGTCCTATACAAGGATATTGGTAATGTGAACCACACCCAACATACCAGATCAACTCCTTGAATCAAAACAGTAACATGCAAATATATACATGTACACCCGTATTATTATCCAAGATGGTGTAGAAATGTTTATTGTGTAAGAGCCGAAAGGATATGAGTTACATCGTCACGGTTCAATACCCGATGAAAGCTATTACATATATGTAATATATTTTCATGAAAAAAATACAACGTTAAAATATAAATATTTTCATGTATTTCGATCCACAGCAAACGATTATTCGCGGTTGTTGAACCGTTTACGATGTAAAGGTCACACAACGTATTCCTTTTTTTTTGTGTTTGATTACTTTTACCTTCACTCGTGAATCACCTCAGCGGAAATTTTCATTTACTACATTTTCTTGTTTTCTTCGACGTAATCAACTGTTTAATATTTATATCATTTCCGACTTCGTAATAATATGAATTCCTCGTTTAGTTTCATACTAAAGACTTTTAGTTCGTGGCGTTTTCTACCTGGCTGGTGATTCAAGATGAGAATTTCTCGGGGTTCACTGTTCTTTACATCATAAATTACGAGTGCTATTTTTAACTTTGAAGATTTATTTGTGTATTTCCTGTACTTCATCTTTTTTATTCTTTCACAGGCTGCTGATGGTTTTGTCTTTGTTGTTGGTTGTGATCGCGGCAGAATATTATACGTATCGGAATCAGTTTCACGAATCCTCAATTATTCACAGGTATTTTGATAAAAAAATAATTATGTATGAATAGAAATAAATGATGATTAATTGAGGTAATTACAAATTTTCATATTGGTGGAAGGATGATCTTCTTGGTCAAAGTTGGTTTGACATTCTGCACCCAAAAGACGTTGCAAAAGTGAAAGAACAATTATCATCATCAGATCTGAGTCCGCGCGAGAAATTAATAGATGCAAAGAGTAAGTTATTGAATGAGAAACGATTATTCATATTTCTGTTCACTGTAAATGGGTATATGGGCATTGATATGAGTTGTAATAAGTGGATGGATAATATTTTAAATATATTTATATTAATTATTGAATGCGCAAATGTCAGTTGAATGTTTCGCAAAAGGATATTTAATAGTGGATTCCGATAGAGGCAAAGGACTCATGCTGTTGCTCTTTTATTCTATCGCTGCTCGTCTGACAAAATGCATACATCATATTTATCGTATTATGTTGAGTATTGAATAACTGCCACGACTTATACATCTGATACGTTTGTAGTGTTCATTCATTTTATTCATTTAGAAGAATATGCGAGCATGGAATTGTGGTAATGAAAAATTTATTACCAATCGAGGCATTGATAAATCATTGAAACGTTTTATTGATTGAATCAGAAGAATGAAATTTGTACTCAATGTGAAGCAATGCTGGTTGTTGTTGGAGAAGGGAAATGAAATGAAATACAAAGACAATTACAAGAACACGACTTTTCATTGCACAGACTGTACAATAAATATTTCTATTAATGCTAGAGATTGAATTATTTGTCTGTATAATGTTGATAAGAACTTCAATTCGTACTGAATTTTATAAAAATGGAGGAGTGGCCATCCTCACTTCAATTGTAGGACCGTGAAAAATTTTTTACGAGAAGATAGTGCAAACGAATTCTCGAACTGTCTATCCATCCGTTCTTAAATTTGTTAGGTTGATCATTTTGTTTTATTTTATTATGGAAATATTGATATTGTGTCTGAACAAATGTCTAATTCTATTCTCAATTTGTATTTAGCAATGCTTCCAGTCAAAACTGATATACGACAAGATGTTTCCCGACTCTGTTCAGGCGCTAGAAGATCATTTTTTTGTCGAATGAAACGAAAAGTTGATAGTTCTACAAGTTGTGATGAATCTCAAGAAAAGAAGGAAGTCGAAATGACCACTGGATGTCACAGGAGAAAAAAGCAACAAAGCACTGGTTTGTTATTTTATAAATGGTGTTTTTTCAGATCGCCATTTGAAAAATGTGATTGAATGATTCTAAGAATAATAAACCATCCCAGACCTAACTCTTCTAGTTCATATTTTCTTGGATATGACTGAAAAGTTACATGTCATTATGACTAGAATAACAAAAGTTTCAAATTTGAATTTAATTCATTCAGTATATCAGGAAAAAATTTTAACGATGTATCAGGAAATCTAAAATTCAATTTTACTGGAAATTTCATGGCGATATGAATACATCATTTGATCGACGGAAGAATGATATTGAATTTTGGATGTTCAATATTGACTGAATTGACGACACTTGGAGAACTACTCATCATCCCTTGAACGATCGCGGCAAACAAGAAATTATTTTTAATCATTCATAATTGAGATAAAACTCGTGGAAATTTTAATAATGAATCTCAATGGTTATCAACATTTTTCAAATGGTGTTATCAACTCTCGTCGTGAACAGTTTCGAATATATTATTTCTCGGAATATTGAAGGAGGACTAACATTTAATAGTGAGTTTACCTCAAATTGAATATTTATGAATCCCATGATGATTTCTCCCGAAGAAAATCATTGTAATATTTGGAATGGGCGACACTATCAATTTCAACTGTTAAATTTAACTCCTTTTTCAACGCGTATGAAATATTATTTGGTCCCGCGAATTGAAATCACTGGCAAAGATTCAATGTGGAATGTCAATTCCATACACACTCTGGAAAATTCAGTAAACTCAAACTCTCACATGGTGTAACTAACAGATTGACAACGTTAAAACTGAATATTCTTTTCTGATCTAGGGAGACGAATAAGCGCTAAATAATCTTCATTTATGTTTAAACGAGAAGAATTGGCGACTACTGGCATGTTCGTATTAATTTTCATGTGTACTAAATGTTTTTTGAAATATTCTGACGAGTCTCGCGGCTATTTTCATTTATTTTTGGAAATCGTACGATCATTCATTGATTAACCATTCCATTCTCAGATTAGATAAAACGAATGCAAACACTGACTTGTGGAGTAATAATTCACTGAAAATTTCAGTAAATATGATGTGAACCGACTGAGAAATCAAATGCAATCGCAAATCCAATGCAGCTCACCATCCAAATTCAAACTTTTTTCTCTCTGTTTTCAATAGATTGGAAGTATTGTGTTATTCAATGTACGGGATATTTGAAATCATGGACACCTGCTAAAATTGGTTTGGACGAGCAAGAAACTGAAGGTGATGGCGAGGGTTGCAATCTCTCATGTTTGGTTGCTGTTGGGAGGATACAACCGCAACTGCAGCTGCACTCAATCGATGCAAAAACTCCAAAATTGCGTACCATCGAATTTGTCTCTCGCCATACCATTGACGGAAAGATTCTCTTCATTGATCAAAGGTCTAATGAAAGTTTTCGTTTAATGCTTTCATGTCACTTACATTTGAGATTTTTTCATTCATGGAAAAAAAAAATCAAATAATAAATAATAGAAAACTTTTCTCTTTGTTATTGTATCGACTCAGAGCGACGCTCGTGTTGGGTTTCTTACCGCAAGAACTTTTAGGCACAAGTATGTACGAATATTACCATCATGACGACATTCCCCACCTTGCTGAATCTCATAAAACGGCACTGCAAACGTCAGAGCTCGTTACGACACAGGTATTACGGATCGATTCTCTTCAAATATATTCAATAACTGTTGTTTGTATCGTTCCACGTGACTATTTAATAATTCAATATTTCTGTCTCAACATAAAGACTATACAATAGATTTGAGTAATGAGTATCCCGTATATTTCAGAGATAAAAGGGATAGTTCTGAATGTATAGTGAACGTTTGTGATGAACCCCGAATTATATTATAGAATACATGAGAAAAGGTAATATCCAGTATAAATGACAATTAGAAACGGATAAATGAATTATTATAATCAGAATTACGTACTGAATTATATAGAAAATAATTCTCGCGCACAACTAGAATTTGAATCTTCTGCAGACATCGATGATGTCACCCCGGAATCTGCAATTCAATTTTACTCAGTTTTCTACTATTACAAAAAACGACATTGACAGATAATTTCTATTTGTTGCATTACAACGTCTCCGACACTTTGGTTCTGGCATGAGGTTATCACTAGTGATTGTCGCAACAATTTCAGAACAGTCTAGTGCGTATATTAAACAGCAAATATTCGATACATTGCAGGTATACAGATTCAGATCAAAGAGTGCTACTTTTGTTCGACTTCAATCCGGTTGGAAATCATTCAGAAACCCATGGACCAAAGACATTGAATATCTCATTGCTAAAAATTCTGCTGTTCTGTGAGTTGTTCATGAAAATTCATACGAGAAACCTCGTGATGCTTTTGATTAACTGAATTAATTCCAATTATAGCTGTGATGGCCGAACAGTAGAGAACAATACCCATCGTTCAGATGCTCCAAATGTTCAAGGAAGTTATGACTTCTTTTCTCAAAGTAGTGGGACATTGGAAAGATTGATATCTAGTCAAGTAGAGGTAAGTAAGATAGGACGGCGAATTGCAGACGAAGTTTTGGATCATCAAAGGCGAAATGAAGATTTATCATCTGGTGATAGTCTGAGCCCCGCACATGAACACGTTTTAGTCAACACCAAAGTATGTAATAATCAGCTCAATAAAATTTTTTTCCCAATTAACCCTTATGTCAACCCCCATGTTCCCACTCAGATAAAAGAGTGTTTTCTGAACTGCATCGATAATGTTGATATGAGATGGATTAATTCGGTGTGATCCTTCTCATTTTGATCATTCCAACTCGATTGTCAACCGCTGTTTCTTTGCTTCGTATTCTAAAGTTGATTCATATTATGACAACTATGATCTTGCATGATGATTTGAATATCTGGGTTTCAATAGTGTTTGTTTTTCCAATTATTCTGTGTATATATCTCATTATGAGTGTATAAATGTTGATAAATACAAAAAGTTTATATTGTTTAACCAATTGGGAATCGGGAGTGTTTCAAATGTTGAACAAACAAAGTTACAAGAGAATAAACGACAGATAAACTGAGGAACGAGTCTGAAATCACAGAAACTATTCTGAAATTGTCCTCACATCATGAGCATATGGTGATAATCCAGACTTCTACCAAGATTTCAATAAATCACCCGATTTCGTTCGTTATTCAAATCTCGTGGACAAATCTTCGATGATGACATAAGAGTTGATTCGTTGCAATTAAACATTGTCTTACAGTACTAATTGACATTCACATCATTCAATCAGATAACAGCCACGGCATCTCCCGAAATACAGCTTGAAAGTACACAGTCTGGCCTTGGAAGTAGCGATAATAGCAGCCATAATCCAACGAATTATACTCACACAAGGAACAACATGGCGATGAAGAATTCAGTGAATGATTCAGGTCATTGTTCACGCAATGTTGATAATTAGAAATATAAATCTAAATAGCACTGATTCTTTCAGGATACTAATTCATTTTTTAACAAGACCAATCGTTCTTCTATTAATTTTCATGTTTGTTTAATGGATTCAATATGCGCAACGAGCGCATGATATTCATCAATGGATAAACATTTTTAGGTCCGAGTGCTGATGAGGAGATGATGGATCTCATTGGTAATAATACAATAAATGGATCGCCAAATCCTCTTCCATCTGATGAGAATGATGAGGCTGCGATGGCTGTAATTATGAGTTTACTTGAAGCTGACGCTGGTCTCGGCGGCCCTGTTGATTTTTCTGGACTTCCTTGGCCTCTCCCATGAGAAATCGTGAACCTTCTCTTTTTTATTTATTTTTAAGAGGAAGATGGCTTGTAAAAAAACCGGAAGTAACGTGGGATAAACTGGAGCAGACAATGGGAGAATAAACGAGACAGGGAATCGGAATGTATTCGCAAATTTCTTGCAGAATCGAACATTGAGTACAAATAAATATATAGATAATTGGTATTAATATTCTTAGTGTGTAAATGAACGATATTAATAAATGTGAGAAACAATGTAAGTCCGTGATATAGTATCTCTGCACAGATGAAAATTTCAATGCTAGAATTGGAGGTTATTCCGAAGTGTTATTCAGGTACTTATGACTGGAGAGAAATTGACACGTTCCGTTTTTCATTACTCTATAGGGGGATGATGAAGCTGAATTGCTCAATGAAATCGTTCGAGGAGTTTGAATTTCTTATGAATCATTCCATTTATTTTTACATATTTCTGTTTGTAATGTCATCATGTCCATTTTACAATGACATCCTTAACGAAGTAATACATCTGAGGATACCAACCTGCAAAGCTACGAGCTGTCGTAGGAAACATGACTACTTTTTATCGAAAGCTTTCAATCGTTCTATCATCATTGAATGATGAATACTCAGTAGTTTTGAGTTTTTTTCATTTTTTGGTCATAACCAAACATATTTTGATGGAGCAACTTTGATTCAGCCTTCGTAGAGTTTGAGGTGCGTCTCCTCACTATTTGAATACAATCGTGAGAGTGTAAATAAAATCATCTGGAGTTCATCATTCTATGTTCCAGTACTTACAAGGATGTTCTACCCGGGAAGATTCGAACAAAGTCACATATATTCTGAGATAAACATGAAATAATGAAAAATTGAGCGAGTTAACCGGGGTATGATGTCCTTTATCAACGGAATTATTCTATATATACATCGAATAAATGTTGTGAAAACTACAGAGCATCCACTCAAATGGTTCTGCCATTTCACAATCACTCACTGAATATGGTCTTTATCTTCTTCCTGGGTAAGAAGCTCGTGTCAGAATCGAAACTATTCGTCTCACATTTAACTCCCATGTTATTTTCATTTTCCTCTTTATGTTTACGTTTCATTTCACTCCTATGTTTTACTTCAGTTTTAACCTTCACTGGTTCGCTCTTCACCCACGTTTGATCGAATGAATCAGTATCGTTCATCGTATAGCCTTTGAGTTGTCGATCACTTTTATTGTTTGATGGACTCTCAACATCAGAAGTATTAGGTTCATGTTTAATTTTCACATTCACAAATGAATTTGTCTCGTTTTTCCTCATCTTAATTTCCTTCGGTGACTTGAAATCAAACGATTCGTCTTCGCTAGCCGAACTTATTCCATGACTTGCACGTGATTTTTTTGGCGAAGTTACTGCACGCTCGTTTTTAACTTTCATAGAATGTGGTGGATATTCAGTGCTGCTTTCTTGAGACTCAGCCGGGATTATTTTTTTCAATTTCTTCTTGAGCTTCTTCTTCATTTTGTGTTTGTCATCAATATTGGAGATATCAGAACTATCATCACTATGATCATCCTTAAGATTACATTTTACACCGGCATGAATATTTACAATCGGTACGACAGTTTTCGACTTTTGAGAGTTTTTGTCAAGTTTTGTAGTCCGCATTGGTGTAGACGTTCTAACGATTTCACTATTACTGAGATACTCTTTACTATCCACACATTCATCTGACGCTTTTATCTTTACCTTATCGTTCGTAATCGACCTTTTATTGAATACTTCAGATTCTTCCCCACTTTCACCGTCAGCCTCAGCTGCGTTCAGAATGCTTGGTTCATCAGAATATTTCTCGTTTCGATTTCTTTCTTGTTTATTACTCACCATCGAGTAAGTTGATTGTGTCAGTACCCTCCGATCATCATCGCTATCATCATTGCTATCAGAAATATCATGTGCAAATATACTCTTCTTTTTTTGCGATTTCGTGAGGTTTTTTTCGATTTTCATCTTATGTTCATTCCCATTGATCATATGATCATGAATTATTCTTGGTTTTCTATCGTGATTCGCTAGAAGTACTGGAGAAACTGCACCATTAGCCTCAATGTTTCGCGATCCATTTCCTTCCTGTGCATTCGATTCGCCATCATTCTCATTTTTATTTTCATGTTCATTTTGAGGTTTTTTCCGACTTTTCGATTTCTTCTTTACTTTATGCTCAGGGAAACCACAATCATTTTCAATTTGAGCATTTGAATTTTTATCTTTGGGCGGTGATACGACATGCTCATCACGTTCAATTGCACGAACCTTCTTCTTCTTACTTTCCTTAACATTTTCAACTGGTGTTTTATGCTTTTGTTTTATGGACTTCCTAACTGGTTCCTCCTCCCCTTCCGAGCTTGATCCGCTACTTTGATTTGTCAATGATGTCATAAAATTGATACGCTTAGACGGTTTCAATGGTTTCGGTGGTGCATGTTTGTCTGCTGCGTCATCCTCTTCATCATTTTCTTCATGATTGACCACTTCATGATCATAATTTGAAGTCATCGCATCCTGTTGCGAATCTTCATTATCATCTGCTGGAGTGGAACTAGGGATGAAAACATAGAACAATGCGAAAAATATTACTTGCAACTCTATTATGGGGAACCAAATAGATATATATGAAATAGTAATGATAGTTACTCTGATAATAACTTGCCCCTGATGAATGGTAGTTTGCCTTTAAAATCTAACTCTGTTACAGTAAATCTAACATCTTGACCAACGTAAACGTCGTGACCTTTCCACGCATAATCATCTTCATTGATTGGGATAGAGACATGGAAGGCCTTATGTACCAGAACACCTATATGGTTCGCCGCTTGTTTATTTACAATACCTGCACACAAAGTCAATAATAATAAGGCTCTTCGACACCGGATTTGACATAAAAATATTTTTTGAGATATAGCGGATTTTGAGGTGAGCGAAATCACATTTAGTATGAAAAATTGCATCAGGGAAGATTTATTGACCCATTCTGTGGCTATTGCATGTATTGAGCAATATAAAAGTGATTGAAAGTCACTCTGAATATCAGAGATATTAATTATATAGGTTCACATTGTTTCTGTGCTAAAAGCTATCATATTCATGCTAATCACACGGAAGACTATGATGAATTCCGAATCAAAACGAGTGTCAAATGATGTTACAATTCGCAGAAACCATGAAATTCAAATTCTCTCACAATCATCATATCTTCAAGACTAAACACATACGTCGGAATTTCCATACAGTTGTTGGTCAGATTGACCAGATACAACACAAATTCGTTCGGAAATTTCACACTTCAAGGAACGAAAAGTGTGCACTTGTGCATGTATCATTTTTTTTTCATCATATGTTTTCGGATGAACTTTCCTTTGTTCTTGAATCCCACCGAAGTCGTCTTATTCAAATACAGACACATGAGTTTGGGACTTTTCATTGTAAAGGTTCTACTCATTCAATTATTCATTCATGTCAAAACAACCCAGATGAATGCTAGAATTATTCCCATCCCACGTAACAAAAGGTGTAAGTTTCGTATTATATGAATCTCAATATGATTTTCTACTCACCATTGAGAGTACAGCCAATCTCAGGTCTAAAAACGTAGAAGTCCGCCTCTATGTCGACGTGAATAAAATATGAATCATACAAAATTGATCCCAATGAGCTCAATAACTTTGGATTTTTGTACGACAATAAAAGTCCTTTGAGTCTGTAAGGCGTAAACATATCGATTATCATCACGAATAATCATAAACAATTTTCGATATGACAGTGGACTTGACACGTTTATATTTAACCTCAAAATGGCGCCGAAATTCCACATGAAAATGTGTGGGCTTGGAACATTGTAAAGAGCCAAATATCCAGAATTAAACTAAACAATTAAGATTCATATTGCTATAATACTCACTCAGGATCATATTGATAAATGGATTTACTAAGTATTTCATGGAGTGCTTTGTTGAGATTATTCAAATGTAATGGTTGCAAGGCGATGTGCCTTTTCATTTTTTCAAAATAGACACATGAGTCTTCATCATCTACCAATTCCTTCACTTCGCTCGCCGACCATTGAACCCATGCGTTTACTCGTGACTCCATTAATGACTATGATTTCAAACAATCATTTATTTATATTTGTGTTTATCTTTTGAATAAAAATATGCATTCACGAGCTTTCATACATATATATAATTTATATACTATCTGAACACATGCTCTGAGACTTTTAATATATAGCAACATGACTACTTCCTATAGATGTCACTTGTTGAGTCACGTGGGATATTTGAATTGGACTGACACTACAAGTCGTGAATTACAACTCGTAATATCGTCGCAGAACGACATTTGAATCATTTATTGTAGCTTGAAATGAATTTGAATTCACCGCTTGGAAAGTACTATGCATGAACTCATCGGAGACATTGCATTCAAACTGAAGTTGTCACAAAGAATTGGTGCATTTTATATTGTCATGTTTCTGAAGATTCGATACTCCACACAATAAGCTGGGAGATTCAAGAAATTAGTATTTATAATCTTCTTGATGGATAGTTATGAAAGACTCGTTAAATCTCAGATGAAATTGTCCATAATATTGGAGTCATATCGTTTAAAATAAACATCGCTGCAGCTTCAAGATGAAACTGATTAGTGAAGTATACTTTCGAATCTTCGCGCTGCCGGTCCTACAGCTTTAATGGCTGCCATGACAACTTTGAATGTTTCGCCATTCGAAAATACGCCAATGGAATTAACGCAGTTGCTACATAACATCTGAGGTCATCAAGAATTTATGGAACTTGGGATCAGTGTTTACACTCTCCACTTTGTTTTCTATTTTCTAAAAAAAAATGCAGTTCGATGAATTATTTACAAAGGTTCCAATAGAGGTTACGTGGTCGAATATTTCTCAATTATTGAATTAGTTTCACTTTATTACAAATTTACAACCTTAACACAATGGACAGTGAGAGTGATAGTAATCAATCCCAAGAAATGTTTTCAGGTAATGATCTAGTCTAAAGATTTCGTGAACATTACCAGTGGCTTTTATGCGACGTCTGTTTCGTTGATTCATTTGTATCAATATATATTTTAGATGATGAACCTGTCACTGATGATTGTCGCAGTGAATCGCCGAGAGTTGATGTCTCATTTATTGGCTGTTCACAATCATCAATAACACATAGCTACTCAATGAGAAAAGAGTAAGAGAATTCAAGAACCACGTTTCGTTCTATACCTTGCTACATATAACGACAGATACATTTATAAAAACCATCAAATTTCGATGTGTATCCTTTTTCCCCACACAGAACTCTTGACAGCCCAGAAATTCCAAAAACACCACTCAGTCTTGGCCCATTCATTTCAAAAGCTGAAGTATGGACAAGCGACTTAGAAACACCGGAGCAAAAGAGACCAGTTCGAAATGATCATTTCTCTAGTGAGAGAGGAGAACATACATATTCTCGAATAGTCGTAAGTGTTTCTGGAACTTAATCAATTCAACTTCATGAAGTATGTTCTGACACATTATGAATGTTTAGAGTGAAAGACCAAGGGCCATTCTTGCTACACCACCTACGGTTCGCGGAAATTCAACTGTTGATGAAATAATTCCTACATCACAAATGATTCCAATAGATAGAGATAAAAGGCGTCCAAGTCGTCGTATCATCGATCATGTAACGAATGATGGTGCAAATATATCAAAATTTGACAAAAGACTCGAAACGCAAAACATATTAGGCATTATTGAAGGAGCACAATCGAGTGACTTAGACAACAGAGATGGCTGTAAAAGCAAGAACGAATATGGATATCATGGTGAAACGATGAAAGGAAATAGAGTTGGTATGCAAATAAATCAAGTTGATGAATTGGATTCTGATACCTTAGAGGAACGCGTTCGACAATTGCGGGAATTGCAGGAGCGACGCATAAACAGAAGGACTCATCAGTATGTGTCGGATGCGGAATTCTCGAAATCTTTGAAAAGTTTGGTAAATGTACAAAATGATTTTGGTGATCAGAAAACAAACCCTCTGGTGTCATCACGACGGAATCAGTTAGGCTTTATTCCTTTCTCACATATTTCCTTGAACTTAGATTCCGAACATTTCGACCATAGAGGTGAAAACGTAGATATTGAGAAGGAAATCTTTCATGGATTCACGAAAGAATGTCAGGATGAAAGTAATGAAAAATTGAAGAAATTTACTGACATTCTGTTCTCAATGAATTTGCAAATGCTCTCTGAATCTCCAGGAATTCATGATGACTTTGTAGGATTTTCGATCGTCGAGTACAATCAGAGTCACTTGATTGCTAAGACGAATGAAAAAATGTTTAAGACCTATCTCGATAATGACGATCGATTTTTCAAGAAAGTTTTCAAGAATAGTGCCGGACCCACAAATTCAAACAACGATTGTTTGTCGCCTTTATCATTGTTCGTCGATACAGGGTTTAGAACAGCTTCCGGTAATGAAATTTTTGTTAGTTTCGATATTATTCATCAGTCTAAATCCGGCTTCCTCGAGATGGAAAGCAACTTAACCGAGCATAGTATTGATGAGCTCATACAGAATATCACCGTAGGTCGAATTCGCACTGATGAAATGGTAAAGTCGCCTCGGAATATAACGAAAAACGAAGAACCTCCTTGTAACAATGATGTTTGCACCGAAAGTATGGAAACCGAAAATGCAGATGTCCCTAGACATTCTTCTGTTGCAGAAGGAGTAATCAACAGTCATGATGATATCAATTTTATGGACGGATTCAAAACAGCGCGTGGGGCCTGTGTACAAATATCTAAAGAAGCTTTGGAACGAGCCAATACGATGTTCAATGAAGAGGATGATAATGAGTCTAGTGAGAGAATGAAATGTGATGAGTCGGTAAAATCTAAACCGATTATGAAAAGTCATGAAGCGTTTCGTACAGTTCCTCAGTGTTCCGATAAATTTCAAAACGTTGGACTTATGAAACAAACATCTCACAAGGCTGAACCGAAACCACATTCAATATTCGAGAACGAGAAAGATTTATTTTCGAACAATTGCAATACACCTATGGCGGGATTCCAAACTGGTCTTGGTAAAAGTATTGACATATCCAAGAGTGCATTGCTAAAAGCATCAAGTATTTTTGCTGACGATATGAAAGACGATTCAATTACCGTCGACATTTCCCGTTCGTTTCATGGAAAAGGAAATTCTGATAGTTTCCCAAAAATGGCTCAGTACAGTGTTACAAATAAACGAAAGCATCCTGTTGACGATGACACACCAGTCGGTCGCAAAAAAACACGTACCGGAACTGATCTACAAGGGCGGAAATTATTTAATGAAATAGAGGATGAGGATAACTATATTGTAGAGTCGGCTTTGTGGCATGATAAAGAAAATCATTCAAATACTGATAGGAATACCAATTTTACGCCATTGCAAGATGGAAAATTAATAAATAACAGACCCACTCGGACCAATTATCCTATCGTTAGTAATAATTCTGAAGTGGAGGAAAGTGTTGCTGCATTGTTAAAGGATGAGGAGAACAGCAATGGATCTGCAGAAGACTGGTCGAATAATTTCGGGACAGATTTGAATTTGATAAAAAATCGATGGTCTGAAGGACTGAGTTGGCAAAAATGTGATAGAACCTTGGAAAAACGGTCACGATCGTGTCCTGGGACTAGTGATAAGATGGAAAACAAATTTGGCGTTTCGTTTGTTACAAATACGTCGGTCAGAATGAAATTACCTCTCCCGCTCAAAAACGAAGAAATACCCGAAGATATTCTTTTCGACTCACCATTTCCAGAAGATTTTATCGATCCGCACGTGATTGAACAGAACCGAAAAAAACGTCTAGCAGCGATTGCGAAGCAACAGGCACTTATCGAACTGAAGAAACAGTGCAGGGAACATCGAGTCATCAAAGGGTCACATTTACATTCAAAAGATGTAGATGAAAAACTTAGTTTGAAAGATTTATTCAAAGCCGGTTTGCCAAACATTCGTACTCCAGAAGAACTTTTTAATGCCGGTATCGATCCTCGTGTGTTGACGATCGATTCTGAATCTGCTATTGATTATCAATTCCGGTGTGTTGATTTCTTCGGCCAAACATTTATGAACAATCATTGTGAGGGTATTCAGCTAACAGATGGTGCAATTCTAATACCCAACGATGATCTCCTAGCTGGTGTTGCAGAATTCAAACAATGTTTCCTCGCGAGTCCTGGTGTAGATGTGTCTTTGGTGCCGAATGGATATGTTGAGAATCATTATCGATGGATTGTTTGGAAACTTGCAGCAATGGACAGATTGAAATGGGAGGACAATGTAGCAGTTAAATTTCTGACACCTAATAGAGTAATGTGTCAACTGAAATACCGTTATGATCGTGAAATCGATCGCTCACAACGTCCTGCTCTGCGAAGAATTTTGGAGAAAGATGATCCTTCAACACGTAGGTTGGTTTTGTGTGTCTCAAAAATATTCACCCCAAATAATGATGACCGGCTCCCATCTATCAAGAATAATCATCCAACACTCGAATTAACGGACGGTTGGTATTCCATTCGCGCTTCGATAGATTATGCAATGCTCGATTATATGAAAAAAGGCAAAATACAAGTTGGAACGAAATTGATGACATACGGTGCTGAATTATTGAATCTGGATGAAGGGCGCTATCCATTGGATATAACTGACGATGTTCGATTAAAAATTCATACAAATTCCACACGTAGAGTCAAATGGTTCACGAAACTTGGTTATCAACGGAGAAGTGGACCAATATTGTGCAAATTGAAATCAATCAATCCAAACGGTGGTTTGGTTGGAAAATGTACAGTTGCTGTTGCTAGAATATACCCAATAATATACAGAGAAAAAGTTAGCGATGGTCAGTTTGTCGATCGTAACGCGAGATGTGAGGAGAAGGTATCCATTGCTTTCGAAGCAGAGTATCAATCACGGATCGAAGCGATGTGTTCAGATACCGGGCGATATCGAGTAGGGAAATGGAAAACAGAAATGGAAAATCGCATGATGAATAGTCTTCCAGTTCATCGAGATGTAACACCAATCACAAAAATCAAAATTGCTGATGGAGTTTGCTCTGGATTAATAACTTTGTGGTCTGGTGCAGAGGAATCACAGAGTTTATTCAAGGAAAATGCACTGGTAACCGTACGCAATGCACTGGCATCGGGAAAAAAATTATCTGAGCTTCAGATTACAGCTAATCGGTATACGAATTTCGAAGTAATCAACACAAGCGCAGTACCCAATTGTATTGGATGTCCTGTACGTGTTTTTACATCATTAGATGAGCCATATCGTCGGGATTTTAATCCTCATTATGGTGAATTCGATACGATTGGTGTTGTCGCGTCAGTTGGCCCGGCGCCACATGGTATGAAAAATTTCGAGACTGTTAATCTCGCGTTTAAACATGACGATAATGAACTATCACCCTCATTTTATTTATCTATATTATTCTGGCAAGGAATTTCCTCCTACGGGTTCACCGAAATTGCAACTGTAGGATCATTCATTGCTTGTAGTAATCTTGAATGGCGTAGGAATACATACAAAAGTATACCCACTGCATTTTGTACCGAACGCACAGTATTAACACGCAATCCAAAACAGAATCATCTGTGTCGACCATTTGAAGATTTACGTGCCAGAATAACGGATACTCAAAGTTATGCTGCATCCTGTGCTATGGAAATTCAGAATGAAATTGTGAAGAAATCCAGACCTTCATTGGGAAGCTCTAACA
Source organism: Meteorus sp. PSUC_FEM 10030008 (assembly GCA_018881525.1). Classification (NCBI taxonomy): domain Eukaryota; kingdom Metazoa; phylum Arthropoda; class Insecta; order Hymenoptera; family Braconidae; genus Meteorus; species Meteorus sp. PSUC_FEM 10030008. The sequence continues at coordinate 16,367 of JABMBR010013340.1, read as the reverse complement.
ATACACCATGCTCTGAAAGTAGGAATAATTCTCCACGTTGGACGCCTTGTCATTTAGATGGAAATAGTGAATCTCTAGTCACACCTAATAGTACACTTCAAAATAATACAAGAGCAATGAGTATACAAAATCGCATTGATAAACTTCGAAGTTATGGAGCCCCGCCCAGTTTATCGCCCATCCACTTACCACAAACACCGAAAATTGCATTAGATTATCGATCGCCAATAGGTCGACCACCACTCGTATTGAAACCACATACAAAATGATCATTATTCCGGATTCCAATTATTGAATCCCATCCAAAAGTGGCAAACATGGTGGTTTGATGAAAATCAAGCGTTTACAGTATGTTGGCGTTATATTATCTTCATTGTTATCTTCAGTAGTCATTATTGCTTACCAGTGTTGAAGAGCTGATACGAATCTAAAAATTTATTGTGGCCATATATTGTACAGCATTGGAGTTTCTATTGTTTGATACGTTGAATTTTTGAGAAATATATGCACAATTATGTGTGTAAGTACAAAATGTATACAATAGTTAGAAAATAGAGATGTCATGCTCATCTGTGACATCACAGACAACAGGTATATAGAGAAAATAATTAGAAGGGATAAGTTTTGGGGCGTATGTAGTGGACCTTCTGCATTTGGGGATTCGAGAATGTAAGGAAAATTGGTAGCCGATAATTGACTGGGGTGCAGTAGCTCTTAGCTGATGAGCTCTGGAATAATGGCTTTGAATTTAAGGATCAATTGTTTTCTACTTCTCTTATCGTAACTCGAGATCCTCAGGTATACTAACGTTGAACGAAATGTCTTAGAACCTTTCCGGCTCAAATTGTTATCCAGGTATAAACATGAATATAACTATATGTATAAATGTTTGTATATTTATATGTTATCTATATATTTTTGTATGTGTATCTAATAAAATGTATACTTTGAAAAATTTTCCAAGTAAATTCTTCGAATATCGCTCTTATTCTTTTCAATTAGAGAGCCGAATGCAACTAGGGACAGGAATGCATTGTGGATCTCTGATTTTACCTTAAATTGGACCATTGTGTTCCATGTAATAATTTCATTATAATACATGTTAATTATATTTCATGTGGGAAAACATTGAGATTTTATCATATTGCTAACATGTGACAGGCTGTTTATTTGAGTCCCGGTTGTCAGGAAAAATTCGGTTATGCCTAGAAGTGACGCAGTCATTTTCTTCATATGTTAAGAAAAATTTGGAAGTTCTACGTATTCGTTTGGTCAGCATCGAATCATCAGCCTTTGTTTGAGGCTTGACATGAATTGGAAATGTAGAAAAAATAAATCTTGTCTTTCTGGGAGGGTAGAGAAATATGAATATCGGAATTCAAAAATTCTTTGATCTCCATTCTTCATTATGGGTCAGCTCCGAATTGTGTGTCATCGTTAAAAACTAGATAATGATATGTAGACAGTATCGAACCAAACCATGCATATTTTCGACGTGTCTTGTAGGAAAATTCGCACATGGCATTTCGTGAAATGATTTTTAGAAATGTTCGTTAGTATTGGTCGATAGTTTCCATCAATCAAGTGGTCAAACGTTTGAAATGGGCCAATTATGCATGGAAATTGCATTCACCATGTTATTATTTGAGGATTGGGACAAAGAGGGAGCAGGCATGCGCGCGCACGAGGCTTTCATGTGTTTTTGTTTGATAGTGGTAGGGCGCGATGAGCGGGATTGTGGCTGACGCAGGTGACGACCGTAGACGCTTGCCGATCCTCAACATTGACCAGTTGACAAACATAACCTCACTCTTTGTCATGCAATATAGTTGTATGCATGCGCGGGTGTGTGCGTGGGTGTGGATGTGTGCGTTCTTATGTCTCTTTCATTGATCTTCTGTCAACAGATATAAAACAAAAGAGTCGAAAAATAAATGTGAATGAAAGTTATTGTCACAAAAAGTGCGGAATCAATATTGTGTGCCAAAGTATAGTAAAATTGAGCAGTATTCGCTATTTTCATTCTGTAATAAAATTGCGTTTTATGAAACGTGGAGAAATCAGTTCTCGTTCGTGTTTGGCACACGAGAATATTTGCAAACAAACTATAAAAATTCAAGAATAATTGAGACGCTAAATTCTTCGTGATTGTATTGGCAAAATTTCGTCATTTTATTTTTATTATAAAATGGATGCAAATAATGTGAAGATAGAATTTGCTCTTGGACGTCAAGATTCACCAACAAACTTTTTTAAGAGTTCATTTGCAAGATCAGTCGTTACGAGTTCTCGAGAAGCTAGATCATTGGACTCGAAGCTATTTGATACGAATGATGTTGATGATGAGGGAGAAAATGAAGTGTTGGAAGAGAGTATTTTAGCCGATGGAAAGAACAACAATTATTCATCACTTATGGCCATTGACAACACACCAAATCCCTGTGGAAATAATATCAATTCACTCAAGAGAATGGTAATGATCTGAAGTTCATGAAGATATTCAGATGGAAAAATCTGTAGAATTTTTCATTTGGAAGTAGCGCGTGTAATTCAGTCAACATTGTCATTTGATTTTGCAAATTCCCTTTTGTGTGATTGCAGCAGTCACTGAATAATGCAGAGCAACGGGAATTAGATGATCTCCGCAAGGTAATTGAAAATAAATTTTGTAGAACTTACGGATAATGACCAAATGTGGAGAAATATTCTGCTAATTGTTAATAATGACACCATGGTAAAATAATTTGGGTCAAATTATCTTCCCAGTTTTTTAAAAGATCAGTCATATATTCGGGATTTTGAATGTTGGATTTTCGGTCAGTGCATTTCACAATGAAGTTCCGAGCAAGAAGCTCCACTGCAGTGATAGAATAGATGAATTGGTTGTTTGTAACGAGACCTGAAGAACTCTTTCTTTCACTAGAGCAGGTGTATTTTTCCCTTGTATAATGCGTGGACGGAATATTCATTCATGGAGTTTGGAATGTAAATCTATCGATAGGAATTCTTTCACTGTATTCCTTCAAGTGGAAACACGAGTATAGTGTTCATTGAACCATGGAATTAAGACATAATTGGTGATAGGGATTCCGACATGTTACTGTTGAAATGTTTGAAGATTTATGCAAGATTCGATGCGGAATCAATTGATTCTTAAAACCGCGGAGTACTTCTTCCATTCAGTCGATTGGCTCTTTTTCATTGTATTCGGTTGTAGAATCGAAAGATCCTGGTTACGAAAAGTTTCGTCACTGTCGACCGCATCATTACACATTTCATGCGTGTTCTGTAGATGTGATGATGATGGTCCAATTTTTTTTCCAATCATCATGAATGTGGTTGATATTAGTGTACAAAGTTATCATGAACGGAAACTCTCACAGATCAATGAAGCCTTGGGGCGATCTCAGTTTTTATTGTTCAAAAATTTTATGCACCGGGAACAAATTTATGAATGTAACTATTGGATGATATAGTAATATGAAAACACCGGACTAGCAACAATTACAGACACGTTCGACTCAAAAGTCAGAAAAAAACGGAGCACTCTCGTCATGTAACAACTATTTTTGGAAAATTGGCCTTCAATAATTATCACAAATGATCTCACTTTCACGAATTGGATCACAAGTGAATTGTTGAACCGTATCAAATGTCCAACGACAAATATGTCAAGGATCCAATATGTCACAACTACAACTATTCGTGGTAGTCGAGAGATTAACCTTGAGAATTTTCTCGTAGACAGGAATACTTTGAAAGTAATTCTTCTACAGCAACTCTAAATCCACCTGCGAGATCTCATTCAATTCATTACCATCGAAAATTCTCATTTCTCGTATTTGGATTGCGCCATTAGTCTGTCAAAATTCGTTAGGTAATGATCAGATTTCATTGTAAATCGTGGCGCCTTCCATAATTCAAGTTGTGAGAAGTCGTTTGGGTAGAGAATGGTCTTGAAAATTATTCAATTGATGTTTGCGGTTAATGTACTATTAATGAAAATCCTTTCCTGGATATTCCTATGCATGCAATTTGAATTTCGTCTATTAAGAAGTCTTTGTGTTTATGTTACATTTTCCAATTCCACAATTGCGTGTAAAACATCTGAAAATTGTCTTCTATCACATGATTGCTGTGTACAATTCCCATTCGTAAGACTTGATGATTATCATCAACATCATTATATATATGTATATGATTCTGACCGTGAATTATCTCTTTGTATAACCTATCTGCACTCTCAGGAACGCTGTGAAGATGTGGGATTGTAGGGAAAAACATTTGTTATTATTTCACCACATACATTCTATGAATATCGCGTTACGTTCCATCATAAACATCACTGCTCTGTGAAGCGTTTGGAGAATTGACTGCTCATGCGTTTCATCTCGCTTGAGTCCATTCGTCCATCGAAAAAATATGACGTACTGCCTCTTAGAATAAACATTCAGCTATTTACAAATAAACAAATTATACAGTTCACATGGATTGTCGTACAGAAGTTAGTTGAGGTATACAATTTCAAGCGGAAAATATCTTACAAAGGAATACTTCAATATCCCGAATCGTCAGTTGTTAATCACTCATGATTTTCATGTCAATATAGAAAATAGAAAGACATAAAAGTATTTTTATGCAGACTAACATTGGTGTCATTTCACGGATCACAGTCGTTGGAACATGGAATTAAAAAAGCGAAAAAAAAATGTCTTTTGTGTAGTTTATCAGACGACACACGAAAGGAGTGTACGTGCGTTAATTTCAAGCGCAGGTGTGCTGCTACACAATTGTATCAATACAAAGAAAATAAAATTTCTTTGTTCAGTCTACTAGTTGCACGTCGCTTCAAATAAGAGAAATAAAATACGCACGTATTGAGAAACGGGTTGATTTATAATGAAAAATAATTGTTTGTGTGGAATAAACCGTTGAATGTATACAAATTTACAGAATTTTTTTTTTTCACCCAAATAATTATTTGTTCGATTTCACGAATGCACATTTACTTTAGTTACTACTCAAGGATCATTATGAAATGTACCGTTATCACAGATAACACCTCTCGATAATATACAAACAATAAAAAATAGATCGCTGTGTCTAAAAAAGTCTTCGCTCGGTGTATCATTATCCTGACAAAGTTATTCGTTACACGCCTACGCGGATAAAGTAATTACAAAATTCTATCATTCCACAAAAGCAAACATATAATTTTTGTCGATAATATTTTCCACATACTCATTGTTTATATCAATTACATCAGCGATATCTTGCGTAGACAATGTGAGTGAAAGGACGAACCACGGGGCAGTATTTAATCAATATGTGGTTGTTTCGTTGAACAGGAAGTTCGCTCTGGCCCCTCCTGTAATTGTTATCATATCGTGCGTACGTTAAACAGTCTCGTGTGTACATGAAAAATGTCGGTAGACACCCTAACATTTTTACTTCCATTATTTCACCATGAAAACCGTAAATTTTTACTCTCCACAGATGTTCATTCTAATATATAAAGAAAATATAACACTCGGTGTCTTCAATTATTTTTCTCAACCATCACATTGAGATTCTCAATACATGATACAATAAAATATTGAAAGAGCAGTCTTCTCCCACAGAATTTCAATCATGGCTTAAGTTACAATCTCCACGGTGATGCAATCACAGGCAAAAAAGCAAAGAGAGTTCGATTCCGTCGCAAAATTGTAGACATTCATAGCTGAACGCTCATTCCCATGGATATTTCGATCAATAAATTTCAATTTGAACAGAATCATGTTATGAATGAGTGAAAAATGAAATATATAAAACTAACTTCTCTGACATCTTACACGAATTCTCGGTTTCTTGGTTTCACGTATTCGCAGAGTGGAATAACATCGTTAGTATCATAAAGTCAGAGGTCAACCAAGGTAACAGAAATAGCTGAATCTCATTTTCTTTTCTCTCTAACTGATGCTTGGGAAAATAAACAATTTTCGATTGTTTGTTAGTCCCTCATTATACTTATTAAAATAAATATTCATATATTTAATAAATTCAATTGATGCTCTGAGCTGCTGGCTTTGCATGTGTTTATTCATGTAAATGTCATGTGATAAAGACTGGGAACTTCAAAAGGAGGGCAACTCTAGGTAAAATAATAGATTTTGCAAGAATATCACACGAAAGAGGTATGAAAAAATAATCCTTACACCATTGTCTAACATTGGTTGTACATTCTTTTGGCGTCCAAGATCTTCCCATTATTTCCTATTCATACCGCTATGTCTGTATATCCCTCACACCGGTGTTTTCTTTTTCTTCAAGAGTTATATTCCTCAAAAATGAAAACTTTACTCGAAAAATGCGCAAACCGAATATTTTCTTTATCAATACACTCATTCTGCGTTTTATCTTTTTCTCAATTATATATCTACAGTTATATTCATTTCACAATTGATTATATCAAATATGTATTTCTATATAAAGTTGAGAATGGTGGAATTATGACTGGAACAAGGGCCATAAAGTCGAAGTGAAAGTTCTGCACTTGACAATAATGTACGCTGAGAAATAAGAATTAATACTGTAAGTGAGCGATTTTTTTCTTTACATTTCTACTACTTCCAACAACATATTTTCTTTTTTTTCTCATTGTATCAAGCAGAATGAAATAGAAGAAAATGTACAATGATGTTTTTTTCAATGAAACTGTTACATTTCCATCAACCACAAACACATTCGCGAATAAAATGAAAAATTGAATAAATTATCGCGAATTTGTTGCATAAGGAAAGAATTGTATAAAAATATAATAATGTCCATTTCTCACAGTGGTGGAAAATGATTTGTCATATTTATTCACAAGTTTGAGGAATTTAATTTATTCTGTTGATCGCATGATTGAACAAATCCAGTTCAATGTAAATATTAGAAAAATAATGGACGACGAACTGGTAATTAATATGATTAAAATTTAATCATGATGTGAACTATCGAGTTTCCAACAAACTTGGCAAATAGCGAAAGTATACACAATGCAGGAATACACCTGTATTTTATAACGGCAACTAACGTGGCGCGGGATAGCGCCATTTACACATGGAGAAAGCACAAGATGAACTCGATCTAACCGAGATATAAATAAAAAATCAGATTGACTGCACCGCGCAGCACCAGTATAATCGAGATATATTTTCGTATTTTATGCTTTTTTTTTTATCACTGTTCCATCATCAGAAAATAAAATGTCAGTATAAATATCTACGGTCCGAGCAAAAATCAAGACATCAAATGATTTTTCTCGCACACTGAATAATCGATAAAGGGGCGACGCAATTCCTCACTGACAGTTAATGAAGCTTACGACTTTATTTCTGACTCATTGTAGCTCATGAAGTTCATACAAAATTTATTATGTTGTTCCTTTTTTTATATGATCCCGAAGCTCTACGACAATTCTTGTCATATTCATTCATTCTTCAAATAATTCTAAACCAATAATTACATGATAGAATGGAGATTTTTCCAATTTCCGTCTAGAGTGTATCAACGCCACCCAACTAAACATCGTCACGTGGGAAGGGCACCTGCTGCCTGTTCACTTATACATACACACTTGAAATGATTATCATTTTGATGCGATGCGGATAGGAAAAAATTAAGGTCTGAAGCGGATAATTATTTTATGTGTGTCGATTTTTTTTTCTATTCACAATGTGAATGAGGTCTCATAAGAAATATATATTAACACATGATAATGCGCAATGTGAACACATCATGTATTAGGCAATACAAATATGATATTACATATACTAAGTAGCAGTGTATACCGTTGTGTTGATATTCGATATCGAGAAAAAGGGAGCACGAATTCCACTCGATTCTTTATTCCGTTATATTTTATTGTGTTACCAGATATTGTACATTACCATACCGTGAAATCAGAATTTTATTTGGAAACCGCATGATCAGTAAACTACAAGCAGAAGTTATATTATTTTTTCCTTTTAATATGAAGCATGTGATAGTGGGCAATTGGAGCGTGCGACGCAACGTTGTTCCGGATACGAAGAACGATGGAGACATGAAAACTGGTACCACGTCTACGACAAAGAGTAATGTTCTATTGGCAACCGTGATTACATTTGAGTATCAAAGCATCTTCATTGAATTGTTTCTATGTAGGGAAATTGATCAAGAGTGACAATGCATTTGTTGGCAGAAATCTGTTAGAATTTCTCGTCGCTTAGATGATTTTCATTTATGATTTCAATCTTCATGTAGGATTGTTTCGATGAGAACATATTCGCAATCAAAAGTTAAATTGAATAGTAATATAACGGTTTCTTGTCAACTTTATCAAATTATCCATTGGTTTCATTGATGAAATGTGAATTAGTTTGCCAAATGAAACTCGATGGGCCACTGGGAAAAAACTCGAGTTGAATATACTGAAACTGTGATGATTATTAGGTAAATAGTGAAGTAGAAAATTGTTCCAATCGGATATCAAAAAATAATGGATAATAATAATATCGTCGATTTTATAGTTAATGATGAAATTTCAGCTATTTTCTCCACGGCTTCTTCACTCTTTTACATTTCATGAATTATTTGATGTTATTCAATGTTGAGCAATCTTCTGAAAAAGAGCACTCCCCGTTATGAGGTTTAAATTAAAAAATATAATTCTTCTTTTCCAACTCAATATCATCATATGAGCTTTCATCATCCATTCATTCATCTATTTTAATCTTCAAAAAAATCTCTAGCGCCACTATATCGAAAGAGCATAATGAAAAAAGAGATAGACATCAGTTGGTAAGATAGCAAAACAGACAAAACGCGCGAGACTTATCTTTTTGGAATTCCAAACATAACTTCACCTATATCTATATAAATTGTATACATACATACATTCAACGGTTCAACAGCTATTCTAGAGGGGCGCGAGTTTAGATTACTTACCATTCGAACTGGAATGCACCAAAAATAAATTCAAGACTGCGATGAGCGTACTCGAATGGTTGATGCACGATGTTAGGTTGTGTCTCGTCAATTTGGTTTGTTTCAAGTATCATCTTTCTACGCTTTTATGTTTCCATTCCATATTTGTTTTCTTTCCCAATTATTTTTATGAGACACCCAGATCAACTTCTTCGAATTCAAATACTGATTTTAGTCCGAGAACTAGAAATTATCATATGGACTTACAATGTAGTGAAGAAATATTCAATTCCGTTAGGCTACTTTTCCTTATAATTGTTGGAATACTACGGATAATGGGGACACGTAAATCCATTATGTGATGGAGACTAGCAATAAACGCCGAACTATCCTAAAGCAACTTGTTATTGAAATATAAAATTGAAATTGCGTTGAAAAAAAATGAGGTATAAAATGACGGAATTCACAAGTCATGAATTGTTATTGGATTAAAAGCGATGGTGATTGATGAGGATAATTGTATGTGAGAATACTTCTGCTTTGCGGAGTAGAAATATGATGACCGAAAACAAAGAGCAAATGAAAATCGAAAAAGACTGAGAGGACTGTTAACTTTAAGAGCAAAGCAAAATTGTCAACAGATTTTTGGACTTATTTTCGATGACCGGAGCTCATTAGTGAAGGGAGCAATTACCGAACCCAGCCATTACAAAAACCTTCCATGGCCTCCGAATATCATCTTTGTTTCCATGTCTCCTCTGAGATAGCATTCAGATATGGGAATGCCAACATTGTGCCATTGTTTTTGGAAACTCACCAATATTTGTTCATAATTTACAAAACAAAATTTTCATTCTTCAATTATCACTGAATTGGATGTGATGTGATAGAAAAGAACGTTTTTATGAGGCTGTTCTGAATAGTCATTGATTTCAAATATGATATAAAAATAAAATTTCAAGATTGAAAATAATAAATCTGATATGGCGATTATGCAACTCCTCTATTGGGAGAGACCAATTAAGAATATTCATGGTTCAAAAGGTTGGGGTTTGTATCCCAACTAAGAAATGTTTCGAATGAAACCTTACTAAGATTCTATAGATATTGGTATCATCTGAATAAAAGTTTTATGAAAAGCTTCAATTTCTATGACTATCCAATCGAGTACAAAATTTTTTCGTGTAAATTCAATTTGTTATAATTGAAATTTTGATAGAGCACAACTTCAAATAAATAAACCGGAGTCTTTGATAGTACTCCGACCGGAATCCATACGCGAATATCTCAGTCTGGGAGATTGTTCCAAAATCTGGGATTTGAAAACAATATAAGAAAAAAATTACAATAAAATATCGACGAAATTTCAGTTGACATCTTACTGTCAGTCGTGAAACTTATGCTCAAAAAAGCGATCAGAATTTGGAGAAAGAAATATCGAAGAATAAAACTACTGTCAAAGAACTCCTGTGTTGTGAAATTGACGACTTTCAGAACAAACAATTTCGTCTATTATTCGTTGGAAGAAAGCAATCATTGACTCACTCATGGAATCTATCCCATTTGGTAAACAAAAGACACTTTACTAGCCTACTAGACCAGATACTTTTCTCAGATGCAAAACGACAGTCACACGTTCGCACGAAATTATACAGAATTTGTTCAGGAATTTTGATCGAAAATAGAAAAGAGTAATAATTATATTGTGTGGTGCAAAGACAATCGAAAGACCTTTTTCCACGATTCTCCTTTATTTGTAGTATTCGTCTACCCGTACTGGTAAATATACATGCTAAATAATTCAAGCAGTGACCGTAGCAGATGACGTCATGATAGTATTCAGGTACGGTGGACGGTTCAGGGTGAGCAACCATGCGTAGCTCCATCCGCTCTCATCAGGCGACGGGCGCACAACTTGACGACTGGATTGCAGCTACGCGCGATTCGTCAATTTACATGTGGTAGCAAAGATCAATTTTTGGGGTTGTGCACTCATTCATCTTCGCGCCATTCCATTCTTTGCAATGATTTGTTGAATATTATTGTCATTAGATGCTTGGATCGAAGTTGATTGGTTTAAACGATTTATGAAAATATTTGGCTGTGAATCTTTATCCAAAGATTGGATACAGTTATTTCGTGAACATGTCTCGACCATTTCCTTTTTTTTCATCGTGAAACTTCATTACATTCATCACCGGATAAATCTCGCAACCTCTCCACCTATTTTCGCTTCAAAACTTCTATTGTATGGTAATATCACATGTAATGTTTTCCTCGTGGTAAATATACGACAATAGTAATACTTTTTTTTTTCGTGTTTTTATTTATATTCAATTACCCGAACGTATAATTGAAAATACCATGAATTTATCTTGTGTTCCTGACCTCTTTTATTGTTGGAATGGTAGCGAATCTGCATTGATGTAATTGTCAGTTACATCACCATCAATTTGAGTGTTTTACAACTGTTGCTTTTTTCATTTTCACATTTGTAATCACTGTCATTTTTTCAATACTTGAAAATATTTCGTACTTTCAACATCTGTTTAGTATGTAAAACGTTCCACAGCTTCTGCGAAGTGACTACAGAATGAAACCCCCGAATTTATAGTTGAGTTATCAAGGAGCAAATGTCCAATTCGTTTATTGGGGTATAAAAATATTTATGTGGGTTCAGAAGTGAAAGGACTTTGCGTACGTCATGAAATCACCGAAGCATTGCGCACACGTAGTTGAGACCGTCATGTTTTTTTTTTTCATTTTCGTCAACGTTAGCTATTATGTATGGTATTTTCTGCCGGACATTTATATTCGGGTCTGGTCATGTCGTATTCTTTTTTTTTATTACAGAGTAAAAAATGAAGGGATACGTATTTTTATTTGGATATTCGATCACGTTGTGCGTGATACCGCCGACAGGAAATGATGGAATTATAATGATGATGTTGTCATGGTACTGGTAGTATCTGAAAAGGGAGAGAATGTATCACAAGAATGATGACGGTCCAATCTGTTCTCTTTGAATCAGAAGATTACAGTTATGAAAAACACATTGGAATATTTACAAATAGAATTAAAAGATTCCGAGAAGAGAATCAAATATTGAAATGAACAGTTTGGGAACTCATCATTTGTAAACATCCTCGTAGAATCCTATCACAATCTCAATTCAGAAAGGAAGGAATTTTTATCATGATACACTTCTGATTCGTGGTGTACGTATTTGAAGTATCAATCAAAACAGAGTCATATTTCGTGTTTCTTAATGTAGTATATAAGATATGGAAGCGGTGTAGTATTCAAACAAAGGCTCATAGGAATAGCAATAAATAAAGTTAAATCTTCATTTATCCATTCAACTCTTCAATAATTTCCAGCAATGCCTAGCGCTGAGAGAGGAAAACCGTCGACTCAACAATGCATTGCAAATGCACCAAACTTCGAACGATCAGGCCATTGATAATGTTTACCTGCAATCACAAATCGACACTCTTCAATGGCAGCTAAAACAGGTGACAACATATTTGCATTTTTGGTTAACTAATTTTCTCAACATCACGTACTTACATGCATTTCATTTTACAGACAGAATCAAATCGTCAGATGTATCGATCATTGATGAAACAAGTAGTAAACTTCTTAGAACGCGCACGAAAAAGCTTGGATATTTTTCACGCCAATAGTAACTCAAATAAACATTCAGCGAGGAGTCAGCGCTGTCAAAGTGTTTACACGGAAGATCCGCCACAAGACCAAAGTTCAATAATATCACCAAATTCTACTTCAAGATTTACTCGTGCTAAGTCAGTCACACAAATTTCAGCAGCGAGTACTTGTCCAGGTATTCGTGATTTTACATGGTCAATGATGAGGAGAAATGATCTGAGTCACTGCACACAATCTAAAATCAACTCAGAACATCAGTCACAAGAAAGTCTAAACAAAACAAAATATGAACGCATTGTTCATAAGCGTATCAATGGTTCTGTAGAAAAGGATGTGACCAGTGACCATACACCACCGGAGAAACTGTCGCAAGAAGCTTTTAGGTATGCTTCTTACTTTTCTCTTCTTTATGGATATTTTTACGTTTGGAACGAATTCGAATATACAAATATGGAGTGATAGATTAATATTAATTCAAGAACCGAGAATTCAATCGCTCATTCAAAGTAGGAATTAGAATGCAAAATTCACTATACATTTTTCATTGGGATTACGCGTAGTGAATATTTTCGATGAATTTTATCGTCAGATTTCATCAAATACAGAAAAAAAACCACCGGAACGTATGTCAGCTAGTTGCAGTCCTTTCAGTGTTGGCGGCAATATAAGACAACAACGGAATATAGTCATGATTTCTTTCGACAGTCGAATTGTTTCCAGCAAAAATGTGTCCCATAATAATTTTTTTGTTGTAAAAAACTTTTATGAATGCGATCGGATTTTCTCGATCAGACAATGTAAGAAATCACTATCATGAGCAATAGTTCCCGAAGGATTCAAACTGGAAATATGTCATAAGGGATATGTAGCGCGAGAATTGAAACCATAACTATTATCAGAGACGTAAAAAATCCATTTGTTAGGAATTCATTGCGGGATCATAAATTGTTGCACATGATGTTCTTTTTTTCTTTGATAGACGTTTCGATGTAAATAACAAAGTACTGAACATTCGCTCCAGAAAAACTCTCAATGTGGAGACATCTTTATTTGTGCTATGAATAGTTTCGAGTCAATATTTTATTGAATTTGGATCAATAAGTCACTGGAAAGTAACCAAGGCTGTTGGATTCTCCATTTTCGTTCACATTATGTAATCCATTGTAGGAATACTCTCCGCCTGATCTGTTGGGATTGACATCCAATCCTATGAGAATTCCATCGAGCTATCTTGACGTATTAGTAACCATTCTCGAAATATAACCAAGTATTGAACATTGCTCATACCGGAATCTCTTGAGAATGTTTCATGAAATATTCACTCGGCGCCTCACTGTTTTCTGTATTTCGTATGCGGAACTACGGATCGAAGCAAAAACAAATTGGTATTCGACATGACGAGATAATATTAAATGGATATACATTTTATTTTCAGATTGCAAAGAACAGTCGAGTCGTTATTGGCAATGCGTGACCCGCATTTGGCAGTGGTATCATCATCTTTCTCTTCGTCCATTAGTTCTTCCAAATCATCATCGTCGTCGTCGTTATCGTCATTCATTACTTCCTCGCCAACTACTGTTGCTGTTGATGATAATGCAACGTTGAATTCACCAATAGAACGTGATATTACACTCCAAAGTAGCAAGATTGCACATTCAACGAGACTTTATGAGAACTTACATGATGAATCTTGTATGAGAACTGATCATCGTACAGACGAGGACAATTCCTTGAAATTTAACAAGTCATCTTACAATGTAGAAACATCATTAGAAACTAGTGTAACCCCTAATATCTTACAAACTCATCCAATTGATACGTCCAACAAAATTAAAACTATAACTACCAAAAAAACCGAAGTAGAAAAGGAAGACGATGAGAAAAGAATTGGACCAGTGATAATGGAGACTACCCCGAGACAGCCGTTTTCTTTTGTTCAGACTTCAACGCCGAATACAAGAGTGAAACGAACGGAGTCGATCGAGAATAAAGGATTGACTGTAACCCAAAAACCGGTTGTCAGTTTGAGTAGTGCAGATGATGAGAGCGGTTTCTCTTCAATGAATTCATTCCGGGATGTTGGACTTCCTGTGACAAATGCATATGCACCCATCAAAAGTGGATGTCATACTGAAATTGGATTACCAGAAATATCATTGGATAAGATAAATCATCGAAGATGGTCATCAACGCCAGCAGAAATTCAAGCACTTTTCAAGAAATATAAAGATGGTTTTCTCTCTCACCGAACAAACCCTGAATCTTTGAGCGTATGGGTTTAATTATGAAGATTCTATTCTGTGAATCAATTCGGTCTAGGGACCGTTATATGAGCCTTAATCATCAATTCTGTCGAACGACAATTGATGAATAATTGGTACATTTATATGGAAAAAAATTAACTCAGAAAATTTAAACATAATATATTGAGATATTTTAAAATCCGGCAAACCATATATTAATGAAGTACACTGCTTTTGAATGATGAGAGACATTTGGCTCACATTGAATGAAGTATTGGATAATCCCAGGCATTTGCGGCGAAGATTACTTGCAAATTCATATGTGCATCAAATTATTCACATGATTTCACCCCTGCGTTTATATAATTCCGTGACCTTGGCTAATGCAGTTTACTTATGGTAAAATTAACATCGCCATGCGAATTCTCATTACAATTGATTGTTTCCTCATGAAAAATACCGATATGAATTCGTCTGTGGATAGATGATTGCGCCCCGATAGTAGGGATGTATGTGAAAACGATCATACTAGTTTGTATGGAATTTGAACGCAGTCCATCAACTTATCAATGCATTATAAAACAGATTGGGATAGCGAAAGTTTTTTTCTTAGATTTTCCATCACAATGATCAGTTTCAAGCAGTTGACGTGCAGTACAATATATCGATAGTGATAAAACCTTATATTTCGATCCGCCAGCTTTTCATACATTATTCATCTTTGTAAAAGGAAAAACAAACAAATAAATGAATATAAACGAAACAAATGTATACAACTATCCTTGTATTACAATCATACTATGTTTCATTGAAACTAAATTGAATTCTCGACAGAAATTAGCTATAATGACGCTAATTAATCAGAAGTGAAATGTTTTCAACAGTTTCACGACTAATCGATCACTGAGGAAAATTAGAAACGTGTTGTAAAATATAGATGTGAGTGTACTCAGTGTAAATTCTCAGTATAAGAAGTTTCTGATGCTCACATAATTGCTATAAATCTCAGACCCAACAACGACGAACATCTCTGACGGGGCATTCAGTTCCTCTCTATGTGATTTCCCACGTAAATCATTTCATTAAAATCAATACCTACATTACCATCAAACATACACTGATCTTATAGCAGCCACATTAGGTTTACATAAAAAAACACAGATGGCAATACCATTATGGGGGCGTACTTTTAGATTGATTTTCAACAAAACGCTCGTGGGGCCATACATATCGTACCCAACGTTATTTTAATGTGCCTCTTTACAGAGCGGATCGTAGGTGACTCGAGCAATACGTGGTCCGGTTCGGGTGTGCTCGCGGGGCCTCTCCTGTGCCGGTGACGGAAAAAAAAAATAATCCAATAATTTTCTCACCGGCGATCCAATCCCCGTCCGTTTTACTCTTATATATTCATGTTATTGTTGATTTTTTATTTATCGTTATTGCTTGATTGTTAATGAAAACTGATTATTCTATTTGGTACCAGTGTTGCTGAAATATATACATACATATATATAT
>JABMBR010013329.1:0-34843 GCA_018881525.1 Meteorus sp. PSUC_FEM 10030008 | reverse complement strand
TTATTGATAATATTAATAATTATTATTACATCAATTAATAGTTTAATTCATTAAGTGATTCTTGTACCAGCCGGCATAATGTGAATTCGTTTTATACGTTGAAACAAAATGAAGAAATAACAATGTTCAGTCGATCATTCAAGACTTACAAAAGTGTGAAAAATGTAAACGAATCCAGAAGACGATCATAAAAATCATTTGATCAGTTTCGTTTGTGAATCTTGAAAATTATTGTGTGCCGTGAATGGCCAGAGTATGAAAAGATGAAACAAATTGTGAATCAACGATCATTAGAGGGAAGGAGGGGAAACCTCAAACGTTAGTAACATTCAGAAAAATTGGACGATCACAATCATCTGGTTCGACTTGTAAAACATGTTTTGGGCGCTACCACCTTCCCATATAATTTTAAATTGCCTCGATAAAAATAAATAATAATTACGTCGAATAAATGGATATGAAAAGAAATGGCGTTTTGGTTTGAATTGCACAACTTATGACAGTTGACTGTTTTTTTTTTTTTGGCAATAGTACTTATCTCATACAACATTACCAATATTAATCTCTTTTTTCACTCCTTCCCTCTTTTCTTATCTTACTCGTTGCATCACTACATTTACTTTTTGATGCACTCGTAAATATACGCGATTCTGTTTCGTCATCAGTATTTTCTCTTACTGGTCATCGAAAAATTTTTCGTTGTGTTCGTGCCATAAAGTAAAATTTCGACAAAAATAATATCTGTTAGTTTTCGGCGATTACAAGCTTCCCGGTTCGTTGTATTTTTATCAAGAGAAAATACAGTGACACACCATTTTTATCAAGAAGGAATATGAAAATATTTTGTTATCACTAAAAACATCCCGAGAATTTGATTAAAAAATTTGTTTACTTTTTTATCCTGTTGTTTTATAGTTGTCCTGCCAGCCATAGTTATAAATTTCCGATGAAAATAGAAACTAAATAACAATTGATTCAAAAGTGAAATTTTTGTGTCATGACTTCAGTTTACCATTAGAAGGGTGGACGACAGAGACTGTCATATTTAAAAATTCGAAATCTCTGGTAGTTGCAGTAATATGGTACATTGTGCAGTGTCTATTCCACTTACCTGCGACATACTTTCTACATGAAATGAAAAATAAATTGAGACTGTAACATTCGTCCGACCTTGTCGGAAACATGCTGATAGGTGACTTACATTGGATTTAATATTTATGTAAATAGTGATGTATTTCTTCTCATATTAAGCAAATATTACTGATGAAAAATTGCGGTGGAGTCATTATCCAATCGTTAGAGTTGAAACAGGACCAACAACATGGTGAGAGCAATGCAGTTTGAATAAACTTCCTCCCAAATCATCTCATTAGCCAGTATTGCACCGCGTGAAGGAGATTCGAAATTTTTCCATATAATTTCAACTTTGATGTCTTTGTTGAACTATAAGGCGATTATATCGATGAGTTCAGTTTTATTGTTATTTATTCGATTGATCAGATCCCGGTGTGTTTTGTAGGAATGAAGGATATGACATGGATGAAGATATGTGATATTCCATTGGTGCCTATGTAACTGTATCAATCGTCTGCATTATCCCTGTTGATTCGTCCTCCGCATTTACGAAAATCAATGATTACAAACAATTAAATCAGCCAAATGATGTGAAGTATGAGTGCTTTGGTGTACTGCATATTTCCTATTTCCACCTCATACATTTCCGTGGCATCCATATTCTTCTGATTCTCGAACAGTACTTTTTTCTACTGTTATCTATACACCACAGATGAAGTTAGATATTCTCAAGGCTGGTAAAGAGTGAGTCCATTGTCATGACGAGGAAAGTATTGGGGAGAGAAATGTAATTGACTTGCACGGTCTGATAACTACGTCATCATATACGAAGACGATCTCCGCGATAAGTATGAAGCTTTTGAGGTTTTGTTGCATTTTACTTTGTTTTGTCATATTAGTCGACGTGTTGATGAGGAATTGCTGAAAATTTAAGAGTAGCGAAGAATTCAAGAACATCCAGTGCCACATCATTAATGATATGAATCATAGCGTTATTGTATTATTCACAGGATCGAATTACCAACAACAGGATAAGAAAGAAAAACAATCTAATATTCATAAGCAAGATTCAGGATTTCATCAATTCTGTTTCGTGATTTATATTTACTGATGATTCTCGTACTAAAAAATGTGAGATATCTAACGAATGAAAATTGCTCTCTGTGAATAAAAAAATATTTTAGGATAAATATAGAAGACGTGCTGAATCGAGATGCAGCACACCGGTATGCAAAAGTGATTCACCATGGTGCACCATACGACATTATCACTCCAGAGTACGTTGACTATTTGGTCAATAAGTCATATGGCCTTGTCATCCGTATTCGCACTGTAGTGTCCTCAATCATTTTTCAGCGCTGTTCGTATGGTAGTTGGAAGTATACAATCTCGATATAGTACGTTACAATTTTCGCCGCGAATTCCCGCAGCTCCTGCATCCTCCACAAGACGATCCCAGCCAGATATATTCTCCAACGAGCTCTTGACACTGCGTCTGTTGATCAAATACATCTTTTTCAGAATCGCTCACAATGATACGTATAGAACAGATGTCAATCATTAGAAAAATTTACTCTTTACTATAATCATCCGTCGCATAGTTTCATTTAATCGTTATAAGCGTGTTAGCATCGAAACGTGTCCAAATCTGAACATATTATGAATCATTCCAACATGATGAGACGGCAGTGCGTATCGACTCGCTAATGAGGATTGAAACTCAATTTTTCAGATGTTTCTTGTATTGCAAAACTTGTTCTTAGACTTGTGAAGTGCGCAAATATCGTATCGTATCAATTCTCAGAAATATCAGAATGCAGATGGATTCAAAGGATTCGAATTGCTGACCCATTTGTTTATGGATATGAATGACAGTGAATTGAGGAAAAAATTCAATCCATCTCTGAACATACTCACGTTAAATAAGTCGCCAACTTTATTCCACCAGATCCAAAATCCTTAATTAGTTGTCGATTTTCAAAACATATCGTTCTCTGAATACATCTGATTTTGGCATCATTGGTGAAAATATCTTGCTGTTCCTGCGTCTAGAAAACACCGATACACACGTGAGTCGAGTGGGAAAAGACGTTCTATCCATTTAAATATCTCTTCTCACCATATTATCAAAAGCACTGATGGTAAGGAGATCACGTTTCTTTCTAGATGACGGAACATCAATGAGTCCTTCTTTCTGCTTTACAGTTACCAGTGAACCCTGAATTATTGCAAATAGTGTAAGTAAGCCAATAAATAGAGCAACAGCCATATACTTCGGTATCAGCCCAAGTTGGTTATTCGCGTTGGGTGGTATCACTGGATATGAAGATTCTGGATAGCCATATGGACTCCATTGGTCACTGCGATAATGAGACAAAATTGCTGGTGGCGGTGGAGCTAGAATTATATCATTTATATTAGATCAGTGAGGTCGAGCATACCATCAACAACCATTTTTCTATTTTATCGTCTAGAACAACATGGTGACGCAGAAGTGAAATAATTCCGATTCACCCATTCAAAATTGTCTTCGAAGCAAATGAGAAGAATCAGCGTTGAACCTCACCGAAGTGAAGTTTTTACGTGAATGTCAAAGAATTCAAATTGGATTTTTACGATGTGTGTGCTCGCTCAATTCAAAGGAAGTGGGGCACAATAATTTGAGGATAAATATCGGTGGAAAATTTATTTTTAGTTTTAAGTAAATTGGTTTCCCAAAAATTGATTTGTCTGAAACATCTTTTTCGATTTTAATTTCAACTTTGACGTTATTCTGAAAAATTGGGAGTACGAAATATATGATCTTTCGATATTTTACATCGAACAAACAAATATAAATTCAACAGAAGTTATTGAGAATGTTATTCAATACGCGATTCGGAAATTATGCAAAGTTTTGAAAAATTTATTGATACAAAAGACGGAGAAATATTTCCGAAAGTGAATTCTATTCAATTATTCAAGCACGAATCTCAAGCACATTTTAGATTACCGGGAATATAATAAGTTGCGGACACAGGTTGTATTTCTGATGTATAGGGCAATGTCATTGCCATTTCATGTTCGCTTGGTGGCCACCAATCATTTCTTTTAACACCAGGAGAAGGGCTGCTGGGCGTATTGCTGATAATTGGATTTGGAATGACACTCACAATGTTATTCGGAATCGTGCTAATACTTGCAACTGAACTCATCATCGTTTCATTCTGATTCTGGGTGTTAGGAAATGATGATGGAATAATTTGCTGAGCCATGCAGCAGGACAAAATACTTCTCCATATCACTAACAAGAGCAAATGATTTCTGAGAGTCATTGTTAATATTGTTTATGCGACTGATACGGATTTTGAGATCAGACTGATCAAATTCGCAACTTTATAGACAGCAGTCGTGGCAATTTATTTCTCTGTACATATGTGTATTTGATGCGCTCCGTGGCGCAGTATTCATCTGCTCGATCACGGCAATTTTCTTCTCGAAAAACATTAATAAGGATCTCATCAATCGGTCCGTTGAATCAACAAACAGCTCTTTCATTTTCTCGAGGACCGTTATAATCTGCTTGCGAGACAAATTTCCATGATTTGACAGCAATTCGATTTATTATATTCCAGATACTTGCATGAAATATTTTCACTGTCTCATTCCAGCATCATCTTGTTCCACAACGTCCTTAATTTCCTTACTTTTAATGCGTTCAAAGAACTATTAGTCATTGATGATTTAGTTGAATAATTTATAACAGTTGAGAATATGAATCTGAAAAATGATGGAATTGAAATTAACTTTAGAAACTCTCAGCAAGTTTTTCGCAGCTAAACTGAATAGCGAAATTTATTCAAAGTGTCATCGTCCACTATTCTACATTTTTTTTTCATTACTCTACATTACCTGCACTGCACCGTATTTCATAACAGTTTTAAAATATGTTGGACAATTGAAATATGTGTACCAAAAATTGGACATCATGGTAAAAGCATTAGAGACTTCTGTGCATGCGTATGGATGGGGGGAATGAAAATAGTTGGGGTAGTCTGAAATCGGATGGGGTTGCTATGGCGATATGAAGATTGCATACCACCAATGTATTTCACAATGATGGAAGGTTCGCCTGCACGCCGCTATCATGCGCTGAGAGATTTTACAAAAGCATACACCGCTGATGAACGCATATATTTGGATGGCAGTGCACACACAATCTCACTCATTCATATGTATGTACATTGTTTGCATTTGGAATGAAGAAGAAATAGAAGTCTCAAACAATAACGGGACCAACTCCAATTATGAATTTGTGTATCATTTATTGTTCTAAACTGATTTTCGATAAGTATCAAACACAAATCCATGATGTCCAAAAAAATTCCCTAAATACAACTCTGTGCCCTGCAAATATTTTTGCACCATGTTCATGAAAACTTGGGACAGTTTGAGAAGCCACGAATGAGACAAAATTCATCATGTGATGATGGAGTGAAGACCGTCTTGGTAAACTAATTAGACGGTCGTCATGATGAATATCAGAACGTACTTCACCAGTTTTCTGCTTCCAACTCACTTCACTGATATATGTTCATTTCCAGAAACAGTTGTGAAAAATATGTCAATGTCCTGGAGTCTAATTAAGACTCGACTCAGACGAGTATTCAGTGAACATCTCACCTACCATGCTCGATGAAGTATTCAGCTTCAAGAATGCAACACAAAGTTGTACTTCCTTCCCAGTAACTGCCCAATAAGTTTGAATAGCTTTTCATGTTCAGACATTCGAATAAAAATGTGTTACCTCTCTTTCGGTTGAAAACCGATGAACAAACAGAACCGTCAGTGAACTCCCAGATTTTTGAATAGATGGAATGGGATGAAATATTGTTATAACAATTTTCAATTTTCATAATATCATACCACAGTTCATTAGTCAGTCACGATTGAAGAGACAATTGAAACGGTGTATAGTTGTGATAAAAATAGCTAGAAATTCAATCCTGAATCGTTATGAAAAATTATTGAAACAGAATATGAAACAGAAAAATATTATAAAAAAAGTGATCTGAACAATCTGAGAGGTGAAAAATAAATTGCCGAGGCGAATTTGTTTCAGCTCAACTACACAATTTCGATCAAACTTTATTCCCAACCGTTACGTTTAATTGGAACAGGCTCTTTCTCCGTGCGGAATTCACAACAACATAACAAATAATGTTATTGCATCCAATATCGAATCACTTCACTCCGTATCTCTGCCCGATACATTCGCTTATTGCACACTCAATGTTATTGGATACAGCCCATGAATAATTGTCATAACACAAAACTTAGATATTCAATTCTTCTAAGATCCTCGATAAATCATGTATTTGTCACATATTCTTCTATGTTGTCTACAACGTTATCTCTTCTTAAAAGTCCCCCGATCCCGATATACTTGAACTAGGATCCCAATTGATTCCGTCATGACATAACTGCTGGCCATTGCCTTATGAAAATATATCATCCGTCGGTATATGAAGGTTTTTTTGTTCTACTCAACAGGATGGAATGGATACCAATTCTCATCAGCTCATTGATTTTAAGTTTGTACACTTCAAGAGTATGTCCAACATGTTCGAATTTAAATTATCGAAATGTAACAAATTTCAAACTGATGAGATTTTGGTCACATGTCTTGACACCATTTCGTAATATCTTCATAGATGAAAAGAAAACCAATCCATATGCTGTCATTTATCTGGAATGAATTCTTCATCTGATTCTAGTTTATGTCGGTTGTTCGGAAACTGTCGGCCACGTTAGTAAACGGAGCACTTTTTATATACTCCATGCTCACATTAATGAGTCAACGTTTTTCTTTTGTATCCAATATGAACTGTATATTTCGCATCTTGACTACATGCTTGAATCTTCTAAGAACAGATCCACTGTGCCTCCATACTGTCTGATTATCTATAAGTGAGGAATAGTGATCATGGCTATTTACAGAAAAGTATACATCCGGTATTCGTGTTCGCAAAATGAAAATGAGATGGCGCAATGTGAAAAACCCCCCACGTTCAAAGCATCACCATGGACGTGGACGGAAAGCAATCAGAACTATTGATACAGAGCCAGATATCAAGAGCAGGCTGAGGCGTCTGTGGAAATTCTTATCTGTTTTATCATAACCAATCGGTCACTTTTTTAGCGTATCAGATGATGATATCAGATTGAGATTCAATGCAATTGGATCGCCTGTATTGAGGACCGTTGCGATTCCAATATCTATGTACTAGGAATCAATTTTTACGAAGATTATTTTTAGACTGGCAGCATCCTTGATGTGAATCTATTTTATGGAACGGATTACATTTACCGAATAATGTTCCATCACAAACTAATGGAATTCGCCAAATTAAATTTGCTGTGTGAAAAAAGATATCGAGCGGGTTTCAGATAAATTCCATCAGGGTGTAACCTTTTGTCAGTATCAAATTGAGTACTCCGTTTTTTATTTTTCTCAATTTGAACATGGTGGTTGAAGATAAAAGCCACAGCAGTCAGCCAACACATCACTGTATCAACACTGCAACATCTATATGTATCATACATCGCTTTCGAAATTGGAGTCACATCGGTGCACCCACACACTACAAATGAGAGTAGTATAAACGTGATATGTGCGAGTACACATGAATATTGCAAAGTGAAATGTCCCTTTTAAACGCCAACACAATATGCAGAGACGTTATTTTTAAAACACTTTCAGTTACATTTGTACAACATGTTCATTTCCATTTTCATAGATAAAAAATGCCTCCTCTCAACTCATGAACACGTCAGAATATACAACATGACCTCATCTATTCTCCTTTTTTATTCTCGTCAAACAGCAATGAATGTCGAACATGGAAATGAGGTCAAACAGTCCTTGATGATACAAAACATTCCAGTTGTAATGTGTGAAAAGGATTTTTCTGAAGATTTTCTGTAACATTGTAGCCCTTCGTACTGCTATGCGCAACCAGGCCACCGAGAATCTTGTTACCGCAGTTGCAAAGTTTTCAATTAGGACCAGAACTCGGGTTCACAAATACGTGACTCGGTTCAGGTTATACTACAAATGAATTACAGAGGGTGAATGTGCTAATTATTACGTGCAACTAATGACAACGACATAAATTATCTAAACATGAAGAGATAGTCCTTTGCTTTCATTCACTGAAGATTTAGTGAACTTTCTGAATTATGCTCAACTACATTCATAGATAACACGCAATATCTAATTTTATCATATGTTCAAATGAGAACACGAGACAGATGTTCGTTCAGCGTCGAAATGTATCGACGAAATGTTTTTCATCCTTTCAAAGTGTCTACAAAATCATGGTGATCTTCATCACCGCACGCGCCTGATCAAGTGATGATCTATACTACTGATTGGATTTACAACCTTGATGTTCAGAGTTTTCCTCTGTTTTCGCCAGTTTTGACAACCATCGAACATTTTAATTCAAAGTTACATATCAGTTATCAACCATAATAAACGACCTGTCGAAGAGAACCGTAGAATACTGGATGCTCAATGACGAATTAAGAATTGATTGACAAACGATAAAAAAAGTGTCGATTTGCCTCAGTAACCCATTACCATCGATTTGAACATGTATGTTTATGTTGCATGCGTTGATACGAAAATGGTTGGCTGATGGAATATCGATAGAGTTAGTGATAATAACTCTGGAATTAGTAGTTAGTTATTCTACATATTGTTCAACGATTATCGACTCAGTGAAAGCACGCGACTGAATTGTGCATGAAATTTGATATGCCTCTTTTGGCGCGCACATGACACGGCTATATTTATTTTTAATAGAAAGATACTTTAGAGCACCAAGGTCATCCAGCGAAGTTATTTTTTATATGTGTGGAAATATTGATAGCAGTTTATATCTCCTTGCGGTTAACTCGTTAGAGAAATCATCAAACTTCGTTCTGAGGGTTTTATTGAGTAAATTGTCAGTGTATTGTCGTATCATAAACACCAGGTGTCATTCATTAGAGTTCATGCAATCATTTGAGTGGATCTTTTAGTGGAGTTGTCATTTTCTTCCTGGTCATTCGTCCGTTGCGACGGCGAGGAACAGATAATTACTTTACATAATGAGATTATCACCTTGAAGACGGTCTTTTTTCTCAAAATTGTCAGCGGAAGACTCGTCGTTTTTCAACACTCAATATTGGTCAATTGTCAAAAAATATGAAATTCATACTTGATAATCGGGACAATTTCGTTGATCCCAATTCGTAAAATATCAAACGATCAAAAGGCAAATTCTAGTGGTGACATCATCAACAAAATACAACCCGCTCTACTCAAATGAATGTCAATATCACTGTGAGTAGATAATCTCCGAAATTCATCGCCTCACTAATTTCCAATTCAATGTGAGCGTTTTGGTTGATTTTTTATCTCATATTTTTTATTTTTTTTTTGTTTTCCATTTATATTCTACGAATCAATCATTGGTATAGTGATGGTGAACAATATTCTATTGGAAGAATGGGAGCGAGGTTTCTGGTCCATTATTATCTCATGTTCGATATTAATAATGTAACATGTTGTTCTACCATGCAATCGATGGCGGCAAAAAATAACCTATAAATGCATATTATCCACACGCTTCACTTTTGCATACCAACACTCTCATAAATCTCTGATGCAAAAAAAAAACAATATTTGTAGGCAAAACATTTTTTCAGTTATGTTCATGCCAATGGTGTTGCAATTTCATATGGAGATGCGATAGGATATAAAACTTCAATTCATAATGACATTTTTTGAAAAAAAAGAACTGGGAAGTGAGTCTATAAAGTTGGCAATTCATCACATGGGAATCTATTGGACGAATCGAACAACGCCCATAAAGTAAAAATGTATAGGATCTCATCATCGTGGTCATTTAAAGTTTTTCCAAAGCATATCATGTCTGTAATAAAAAATACACGATCTTGGGAACAATCTTTTTTTTTGCTTAAAATAAATATGTAAGGCAAGGTTGTTACAGCACGATGATTTTGATCGGATCAAATAATTCAAGCGTGGCGATTGACATAATTCTCACTTTCAAATTAATTCACATTGGAGCTTTCCGTATATTGAACCACACAATATTTTGGAAGGAAGTTTAGTTCCCATCAACTGTAGAATATTTATCAATCATGATCACGTATCGCACAGTACTGAAATCGCATTCTCAATGAACCGAACACAATGCTGCAGTAATTATCCGAAGGTTCACATTGCATCGTGCGTTACCACGCGTAATATTGTCGCTATGATTGTCCGAACCTGCGATGACTCTACTCTATAAGTCCAACATTTCATGATAATTATGTATTGATACCAGTGAAAATCACGACTGATTATTCACACGGTTTACGTCATTCTGAAAAATAAACCAAGTGACTGTGGCATGATAACGTGATGGTCCGTTCCTTGCAATATCCTGACGTGGAAAATTATTCTGACATAATTAGTAAATCCGTACATTGGGCAGAGATGGTATTATGTGAAATTGAATCGCAACAATATTCACATGAAAACCACATTCTATATCGTTACCATGTAATTAACAACGGATTAATGTCGTACGAAAATGCCATCATCACATTTCTGTAATTACTACATGATTAATTATGAAATTCATCGTTATGAAATGCGTCATGAAAGCAATTTAATTTTCATTTCCCTATGTTACAGCGCAATTTGTTTGTGATATATTTCCATCCAATATTCTTCTCAAGTTATAATGATTGTAAAAAATTAATGAATCCGATATTGAAATGTCTCACATTCCGCTGAGTTGAACTGTGGAAATACGGAAATGCGAGTGTCAACTATATTTTTCATCCAACTGTTCCGCCCTTGATGCGACTACATCCACAACATTCCCGTTTGGTTATATCTGCATCTATGTATGGAATAGTGTGACCTCAAGTGACCTCTCGCAGTATATTCAACCCTTTATGCTCACAGAAAGGCCATCGTCGTCGAAATATTCATCAAGACTTACGAGGAATTGAAAGTGGACCACTGATATCGCTGAGTTTTTTCCTCAATCCGATTGCGCATGAACAATTATCGACTTTTAATGTTCTACAAATGTTGTTCTTTACCGAAAAACATCATTTTTTATCTCATTTCTCTGCTCAATTTATTGCCAAGGAAAATAATCAAGAATTGCAAAAAAAGCGCAGAGTCGTCAGTCTGGAAAGGAGACTGCGGATGTAAGGGTGGCATGCTGGTGGTAGTCGAGGGGTTACGCTGAAGCACAACGTCGCGTGCATTATCAGTCTCTTTCTCTATATTTTCATTGCCCTTTTCTATCGTTCATTTTTTCTCACTTGTCTTTGTTGCACTTGTGTTCGCCCCCGCATCTTCTCTTGACTTCGTCGCACCACCCCCGACAATCGACGTTCACCGTTTGCGTTTATCGAACGATTGCGCGCGCATGACAATGGCAAGGGGCGTACGGCAACGAATACATATCTTGGTTGAACCGTTAAGGGCGAAACACCATACTCTGGCAGCGCGAGGCAGTGACGACGAGGCCTTTCGTCGCACGCTTCGGTTCGCACTCTCTGAGCGCACCGGAGTACATTTGAATATTGTATAGTATCGACATCAGGACGACATTGGAAAAACATAAAAATAAAAACAGAGGATGGATTGTAGGGGGACGTATAGTGGAAGTCCGAACTGGAGTGTTTCTGAGTGACTACGACATAAAAACATAATCGCGACTGGTTAAAAAAATTCTGTTGACATCTTGTACTGTGGTTGCACGGGATTCAAATCAGAATTATAATATATCATCGTGTATTATTGTATGGATATGTCTTGTTGTTCGAGGAGTGATATCCATGACACCAAACAAACATTTCGATAGAAAGATATGGAATGAATGATATTTATATTCAAATCTCAGTTGATTCGCGATTGTCAAAAAATAAACTGATTTCGCAAGTCGTTGTGAGAAAGAATATTGTTGGAATCGGCGGGAGAGGAGAAAAAAATAGTCCAATATTCGAAAGTAATAGTCGTGTGTGTAAGAATTAAGTTTGGGGCCAATCACACAATATTTAAGAAGAGTTGACAGCAGGATCGATCGTTCGCCATTTTGCCTCTGCCTACGATACCGTGGCTATTCGTGAGGCGCCACCTCACGCGACCACCATCTTTCATCTAACGCCGTCGTAAAACAACCACACAACGCATGGTATTACGACGTTGACGACGACAACGACGAAGGGAAGGAATAACAACACCAATGAAATTTTAAATGCAACAGCGATACATAAACCATCGATACATGATCACATCCTCCCGGTATACTTTTTTCATCACACATCGAGGTGCAATTTTCGTCACACTTTAGATAGGGATACATTACAGTGGCGAATTTTGTGTATTGATCGCGCGCCATATTCGCCAGTCTGACGCTCTCTTATCATCAACAGAGGTGGGTGCCCGAGAACACAGATACACGGGACAAACCGTGTAATAGGCTGATTGAAGATACACCACTGCGTCAATTTGACGAACGGAGTGAAGCAACATATTGTTTTGAAAGCAGCATAATAAACGGTGACATTTAATTACAAAAAAGGTGTAAACAAAGTAATATCGTCAAAAAATCGTAGCCGAGTAAAAGTAGCAGTCAACGGGAATAGAAATCGTCAGGCTGGGAGGTCGCTTGAGTGAAGTGGTGGGTCCCGTCGTGGAGGAGGCCATAGAGCCAGGGGATGCAACCCCGCTGACGGGACCCGTGAGGGAGGCCTCGATACCTCGGGCACCGCCACCGCCACCGCGGATAACAACACCAAGTCCACCGAGACCGCCACCTCCTCCACCACCAACGCAACAGCAGCAACAACAACAGCAGCAACAACAAAAACAACAGCTGAAAAAACAACAACAGCAGCAACAACAAATACAACATCTACAAGTCCATTTACATCCACATGCACCGACATTAACGAAAAGTCAGAGCCAAGTGCAAATACACCAATCGAGCCACGCGTCTAACGTTCAACATCAGTTGCATCATCAAGTGAGCGAACCTACACAAAATCAAAGTGATAAGATGGGTACTGTATTGTCATTCAGTCCAAAAGAGCGGAGAAGCAGTTCAGTCTATCCACCAATTGGTCATCAACATTCGACTGATTTCACTCTGAATAACTTCAGTTATGAGCAATTGAATAATGCGAAGAATCGTGAGAATAAGAGTTTAGTTGCTGTCGCACCAGCGCCAACAAATGCCAACAATCATCAATCGTCAAACAATAATTCATTACAAAATAATAATATAAATTTAAATAACAATGATAATGCAAGAATAATATCGGAAAAGAATGCATTGGAGAAGAATTTGAAGAAACATTCGTTATTCATAAACGCACTATCATGGAAACGATTCAGCACTACTAACAATAAAAAAAAATTGGATAATAAAAATAAAAATATTACGTTCCGTCAGCCGCTCGACAACATTCCAATCGTAGACAAAAATAAAAACATTCAAACACCACAGGTAAAGTTTCATCACATTTTTTAATATTCATGAAAAGCTGCTAACTTGTCTATTTTTGAAAGAATATGTGGCAAAGTTCCACTGAGCTGTAACCAAAATTCGAACAAAAGAACGAGAAATATATTCGGCTATAAGTGAATCCCATTTCATTTCCACCGGATTTTTTTAGCATTCGTATATTATTTTTTTGATTGGATAATTGCAGAACATCAGGAAGTGAATATCAACGTGTGTATCTCTGGTAGTTCCTCCGGAAATAACAAATAAGGTCATTGATAATATGGCCGAGATTATATGTCCGATTCGAATCTCCTCGAGATATAAACTGTTTACATTTTCATTTCACATCGATCCTATACAAAGCAACATTTTCTAACATTTTTAGGGAACAATGCAAAATTTCATATAAAATCGGGGAAACGAAAAGTTCTGATATTTTTCAAGAGACTAATCGCGCATGTAAAAACTCGGAAAATGTAGGAATGATTAAATAGGAATCTTTGACGTTGATCTGAAATAGAAATAGAGCAATTTGATTGTTTTTGACTTCTTCATTCTATCTCTCAATACGGTGGTCCAACTGATGATTAGTATCGAATTACATTCGTGAATTTCATGAATATACCACAGAAAAATCTGAACACAGCATTTTCCGTTGGGTAGAGATTTGACAGAAAAATCGAACCCGCCGTCTAAACAGTCTCTATATTCACGCCATAATGTAAACAGCATACGTGTTTTGTTACGCGTGTACGAATACATGAAATTGATATTTCTTTACTTATTGAGTACACAATATATAGATACAAACGTATTATGTGGTTATAGTTTTCAGGTTATTCATTGAAATCAGACCCTGCATGACTAACAATAATCAATGCGCGCCTGAACACGCAGATATTCACATGGTCGGCAGAATATCGATTCGGTTCTCATTGAAATGTTTGTTTGGATGCTTCACCATTGTGTGTCCACCCGTTATTGATGCGTGTGTGTATGAATATATCTATGTTGTATATACAAATACATATGAGTAATTGTTGGGGTTCAGTGATGCTTAGGATTATTTCTGCATAACCTATATTGACACTTCAAGCTTTATACTTTCGTCCAAGTAAGGTTATCGCTCATGCTTTGTTTCTTCTACATACAATATAATGAGATCGAACGCGAATGTAACCGTGAAGTCACGTTTTCCAAAATGCAAATTCAAAATGAATGAACAGCATAAAAAGAGACGGCGTAGGGACGGAATCGCAGTTTCGAAATGTATCTGTGTTGATTTCTTACTTCGAAACTGTGATGATGGAGAAACCCATTTCCCAGTGACCTGTGTGACAAGCCCTCTTATTTTTCCATCACTATCGCTGAACAATATGTGCCAATGTGAATGGAGTAGTCAAGTTCTTTTCTGATGACACGAGAATTCGTGCAGCGAGGGAAGGGCACTGTCATGTTAGTCATGAGCGGTAGAGAAAATAATGAAGATAACTTGTTGTGAATGAAGCACATATCGTAGATGCAGTGTGACAACTGAAATGAATTGAAATCCGTGTTCCTTATTGCTGACACGTTACACGTTGATCCGATCATTATATTCCATCCACACAATACGGGCTCAGTACGATCCATCGGTCAGGAATTCATCGGACTGATGTTATATCGCATCGAACATGAGATCCGAAGTTAAAAAATTTCAGCAACGTTACATGACGAATCTCTATAAAATTATGTTGAAGGACATGTGTATAAATGTGTGATAGACCTGGCATATATGAGCGGATTGTCCTAGTTATTTTCCACATATGCATGAAAACATTGAAAGTCCATAATATCTAGGTATTTTATTAATTCACTGGATAATTCGTTGATATGCTATTCTCACGCTAATAAAAAAAACAATAATACTAACACCTTTTCAAATCATTCTAGACAAAAGCACCAGCGTCGAATAATAATCATACGACGCACAATTCAAAATGCGAAAAAAATGCTGAACGATTACAAACAATAGGACCACGTAAAACTGTGATTCAAGCATCAACGTCAGAATTATTAAGGTGTCTCGGGGTGTATCTCCATGGCAAATGCATACGGCTACGTGATTTCCAAGCTGGTGACGCTGTTATGTGGCTGAGAACGGTAGACAGAAGTCTCTTACTTCAAGGATGGCAGGTGAGTCGTCTATGCATGTGCATATTCCATTATATGTATGAAATCTTCAGTTTTACTCATGTTGAAGAATTGCAAGAATAGCTTCACCGAAACTAGAATATCGAATGCCAGAGTAAAACTATATGCGACAACGAATACAATACTGAACTTTCATAACAGTATGATCAAATGATAAAATTTATATTTGTTCAACTGTCATATACTGCCGTGAGTATTCAAGATGCATCTCGAGGACAACGACAATGGCCTCATCCGAAGTTCGACGAAAAAAAATGAAATAAATGTTCATAGCAATATAAGGGAATGCACATACTTGGAGCATCACACAGTTCCAACGAACATATTCATTATCGCAATGAAGATGAAATTTCTACAACAAATATGGCATCGATAATGTGTCATTCATTTTTATTTTAGTAGCCAATGTGACTTCGTTGGTTAGAGTTATGCGAAGTGAGAATTGCTTTTTGTGAATCCGTAGAGAATAAAAAAGGGAGTTAAGTCATGAATAATGAAGTTTATGTAGATCCGATGGCGTTTCTGATCTAATATCGCAATCATGAACTTGGCTCGAGAGCAGTTATCTGGAAAAAAAAAGAAGCAAATAATGCACGTTACAAGGTATACGAATAATTTTTTCTGTTCTTCATGAATTTGCATCGTAAAATATTTGAACATTATTAATTGAAATCTTATGAGTCGCGAAACTGAAAATATTCCATACTACAAATAATATTCTCATATTTTTCCCCCTCAATTCGTTCTTTAATATGGAAATGGAATGCACAAAATCTTGGAAAATAATATTATACTCTTTCCATTGGACCATAAAATACATGACACGAAAAGCGGTTAGTCGTACGCAACCCACGTCAAATGAACGCGCCACTTATTGATTCGTATATTTTTACATAAATTTCGGGCAAACGTCATATACGAATTGTTCGTTTGAATAAAGATCGATTCTTCAAGGTGAGGAATATGAGTGAAAAATAAGTGTAAGTTTTCCGTGCGTTTCAGAAATTGTATAAATATAGGAGTTGGTGAAAAATAATGATGAGATTCCGCAATTTAAGAAAAGAAATAATTTAGACATACAGAAATGCATGAAATACAACATGCCCATAATATTCCAATGTCTCAGTCCGTATGATGCAATTAGGAGTCCTCATCTGGGAGAAGTTACATGACACGTATGTCAAGGGAAAATTGTGGAAATAGCAAATGTGGATATTATGTATATAAATATCTAATAGAGCAAACAACCAACCAATAACACGTTCACATACGTGCAAACAGATTCTAATTTGAGTGATACGTATATACCTTCATGTGTCTGTACACAAATATCTGCAGTTATGTAGTATCCTGTTAGATGTGTTTACGATAATATGCCTCACATATGTCTGTGATAAGTGTCTATTGAATACACCAACCAAGATAGATATCGTCACCATTTTCTGGTCAGCCGATAAATTCAATGTACACAAGAACGTTATGTTCATTGAGCTTTCGATTCAATTCAGTTCTGTAAGAAGGAAAATGATAAACAACTTCCCAGAACAACAACTGAACGAGAATAGTGTTCAAATGTTTGGTACGAGAATCTTTCCTTTATATTACGACAAGTTGTAATCAGCCCTTACCATGAAAAGTGAGACGAATATCCCAGTTTGAGTATTCCTTGTGCGTCATCATGATGAGGCAGCTTTCCGAGTAAATCGATTCGTCTTGTCATAATGCTTCATCCAACTCAAAATTTTCAATTCTTCCACCTTGTTCCATTCATAGTATCTTTTTCATAACTTTCATTCCTGGTATCATCGATGCGCAATTCAGATAAGCACGACAATAGTGCATTGTGTCGTATTCGTTATTTCACTGTTACTCGCAATATTTCTATTTGAGAAAATATATTGAAAGTTTCATTGGAAAAAGTTCTCACCCCTTCAATTCAGTTCGACGGGGGTGCGAGAGTGCAGCAATGTATATAAGCCTGGTCGCACGTGCGAGGGGTGGCGGAATGACGATACGACGAACCGTATAGTGAGCGAGGGGGCGACCCTTCTTCTTCATCGTTTACTATATGCAATTTTTTATCCTTTGAAAAAAAGCAATGAAAAGTTTTCAGTTTTTTAATTACTACCTGACACAAAGCAAAAACGTTCTCCATATAGACTGATAGCGACCGTGCGATCGAATAATTCGAATTTGCATTGCAGGGTGGGTATTGTTTATGATTCATCAATGTGAATCGTATGAAGTCAGGTGTTCTAGAAAAGTGAGCTTCACATGTTTTTTGCGCAGGCAGAAAAATAATCTGAAAGAAATGGAATATATAGTTCTTCAATCCGCTTCTGATAATATTCTATTTATCCGCATTCCAAACATGCGTCGCACGTTTTATCACCACCATGTGACTACTACTGACGTCTTTGCTGTCCATCAAATCGGATTATGTCAGTTGTAGCAGAATCATAATACATAATCCGGTAGTTCCGAAACCACGTGATCACACATTCGTGTTGGTGACTGTTTGGATACTGCAGATAACGCACTGTCAAAATTCATATCGCAATATTTACAGGATAGATTCCATTGATCTAAATGCAGCAGAGCACCCGTACACTTCACAGACAGGGATTCAAGTACTATCCCAGACATTGAATTGTTCTGAATTAGAGCTCGTGATATTTAACGAAATGTTGGATTATCAACTGTCATAAGGTTTGGCCTGAAAATTTCTACTTCTATAAGAAATTTTAATCCTAACTGTTATGCAAGTTGGATCCATCTATTCCAACATAGTAATTGACATAGAATAATTTGGATCACGCGTAGATTTTGGAATTTTTGCTTGAACTTGAATATGGAATATCTCCGAAGACTGATGACAGCGTATGTATATTTATGATGAATAATACTTTATAATAATTTATATAATTCACGTAATTCACCAAAAGTAATTTCATGTAACCAGGGAAATTACGTCGAGTTTCTCATGTCTGTGGTATTTAATTTTCGGAAATATTGATTAAGTTGGATTAACGCCAGTAGTTACATTCACTTGTACCACTCAGAGTGAAGTGATTGAGTATCAATGAGAACTTCTACAAAGAAGAACCAATTCGTCAGTAATGGATTTCGTCTGACATTTGCTCTGTCTACCACAAAAACTAAAGCAGTTCCTTCATTACAGTTATCGACCATAAGTGGAAAATGAAGTCACAGTTTTCAATGCTAGAAGAAAAATGCTCAGTCGTGTCCCAGAAATTGCAGAAAATGCGACAGCAATCTTACCTTTGGAAGTATATGGAACAGTACACGCAGGGTAAAATAGTATCACATCTATACAGTCACGCACACATATTGAGATCGTAGGAAATTTTATAACCCGCAGTACTTTCTTGCTGACTCGACCAAGCTTGTCATTATGATTGGCACAAGAGAACAGTTGAACATGAATTCAGCAGCGTTGCGGAAATTTCGACAGGGTGGTGGCTCGAAGTAGCTATTCTATTGATTTGCACTAATTAAGTTACGCATGTGATAACTAGGGCCGAACTGATTTGATGAGAGATAGAATAATTTTTTTGAATTTAGAAATAAAAAAATTCGACGGATTGTTGCGTCATCAAAGACGACTGCACAATTGTTGTTGTTAGAAAAGCAAGGAATACAGAAAACTATTATTATCTTCGATCACTCGAACGATAGTACCTTCTTGAGTCAATCCATTCATGAAGAGATCATTCAAATCAATCGATGGATATTCAACCACTGTCGAACTTGCAGGATGGATCTTCTCCTAGTAAATCTGCAAACAGACTATTCTCATTTAGGTAGGACACTTAAATCGTCAAGAAATATGTGTATCTAGTTACATGAGTTTGGCACTTTATGGATCAGTAATATCCTAAATTCCCTTCCATTAGTTATTGAATCCAGAATTAGGGATGTCATTCAACCAGTGAATTTTAACAATTCACTATTAGACTCGAAACATCTGATCATTTCAATAGTTGTCATAGATCTATGAATTCTCAGAGACGACAGTTTCTAAATTAGAGTTCCGAATCCTCCTGATATCAATGTTGTGTTGGATCGAACTTTTCAATGCTGTATAGACAACCGCTGTAATGATATGATAGACGAATGAGTTGTTAGGACTCCAAAGCTGCCATTTCGTGGTGTAGGTAAGCTCTTCCTTCTTCCTTATTCTGCAAATATAGAACAAGAAAATGGAAAAAGAATTCTCTTGTACATGAACTTTCTCCAACAGACATTGCAATTCATATTGGGTCGAGATTCCACGTTATGCTTCCATATCCATCGGTCTCCCACATCTGCTGCAGTAGAAATACACGTCCACACCCTTCGAAATTATGGTGCAAATGCATAGATATTTATTCTCTGTCAAATGTTCCAGATATAAAACTATGAATGACAGTAACATATCCCCCTGGCCACCATATGAACATGTTTGTGACGATTCTTCCTTATTCGCGAAGGATCATCCAGTCGTGCACATTTGATGAGCATCCGATTCAACTCACGACAATTTATAGAAGTTATATGCATGTAATATTTCTTGTCAATAGCGGCTGTGTTTCACGGGAAAGGCATTTTATGTTCCTAATTGGATTGAGAAGTGAATAACTATTGAAGGCGTAGCATGTAGTTATGGGGCGACTGTGGTATAAGTATCAGTACAGTCGAGACATGGCAAACAGGAGTGCGATATCGAGGGCATCGATCTTACGTCAGGTCACAGCGAGGCCAACTCACCGTTGCTGTCCTGTACACACGTGTGGTGTATACACACGCCATCTCTCAACGATGTTGATGATGATGCTTGGCGGAAGGGGTCAAAGGGAGTGCATGTTCGTTCAGGCTATGTACCCTATATGAACAGTGTACCACAACTTCATACTAACGTACGCTGCAGCATACCATGCTTAATCTCACGTCTACTCTACGTAGTCTAAATCGGGCAACACGTTCCAATTCGCTAATGACACCGAACGACCGAGGGAGATTTTTTTTTCCTTGGAGCGGAGTACACTTGGATGACTTGGTCAACTATTATCGTTAGAGTAAAGTTTATTTATATATATGTGGAGAAAAAACGTGAAGGAAATGCGACGGGTGATAAGAGAGGTGTGAATAATGACTGTTCATCCATGTTCGTGCATGAAAAGCAACCAAGTTTCCATGTCACCACTTCATAATGACAGCTAATGAATGTGGATGAATGGATAATAGTTTAATATTGTTATGTTTTATCCTGTTTATGGCTAAATTTCAATCAGAGATAGAAATAGACCTAAAATTCCTATTTCGTAAGGGAGATGGAATTTCGACCGCAGAACGAGTGTACCAATGAAAAATCCGTATCAGTAGATGGAATTCATATGAGAAATGATACGCAATATTTCTCCGATAGCAGAAGACAAAATTTTGGATTCGATGAATTTTACGGCCCGAAAATTTTCCCGTCAATTCGATAATCTGAAAGAAAATGGATAGATAATAGAGTAATAGACGTGACTACACAACACACCTTCATGGCATTTTTTGATCGTATGTAATTAACTGAATTGTGGGCTATGCGGACGCTCCATCATTCAACAAGAGACTTGTTTCCTGATACCTGTATAACACGAAAGACGAATGAAATATTTGATGAAATTTATAGAGATCGATAGAAAATATCCGTTCCCATGTGAAAAAATCTATTTCTCCACGATAACATATGTCTAAGCATGGAAAAATACCGTGACCTGCAATAATCCAACGCTATTTCAAGTGGCATCTCAGTTTGGGATATGATGTGCTCACACCGTTGAATGTGATAGGACAATAAATGAAAATAGCGATGAAAAAATAGGGACACCTGTTTCTATATTTGAAAATAAACACATCAGGTCAATTATCAATTCAACCGTCAATCCATTAATATTGTTATATACACAACAAGTCTAAGTCAGACTCTTGGGTATAATGTCTATGAAGTCGGACGTGTTGGGCGAACTCGAATTGTAACTAGAAATCAAGACATCTAGACTGAACTAATTTGTACTTTAATCATTGACGTTTAATCTGCCTGTTCGAGCTATACTGTAAAAATTCCTATATAAATACATTTTCTGTCTGATTTGTGTTTCAGGATGTAGCATTCATAAACCCAGCTAACGTTGTGTTCGTCTACATGTTAGTGCGTGAACTGGTTGATGGTGAAGAAGCATCCGAGCGGGAACTACAAGCAACTGTATTGACATGTCTTTACCTCAGCTACAGTTATATGGGGAATGAGATAAGTTATCCGCTGAAGCCATTCCTCGTTGAGGACAGTAAGGACAAATTTTGGGACCGTTGTCTACTTATTGTAAATCAGCTGAGCTCAAAAATGCTGCGTATCAACAGCGAACCCGGATTCTTCACGGAGATATTCACCGAGCTCAAGGTATATGACTCCCCGTGGATGCGTCCGTCACTGAACATGGGGCTATAAAATCCAAAGGGCCTGTACGTAACGACACCACGTCGTACAGACAACTTTAAATGAAATATATTCATTTATGTTGATTTGTCATTCTTTTGTGATTATATTCTCATCAAATACTATCATTTACCTTAGTTTTTTTTTTGTTTTCAAATTTTATTTTTTTCCGTTATGTTCATAAATTTTATTTGTTTCTACAATCAGGCCTGCGGTACTGGTGAACGCGGCAGCCTTACTGGAAGCGGCCTCGAACGAAGCCTCGTTGTCTCCGGCGTCGGAGTTCCCACCAAGGCAGCTTGACAGAGCTACAAAGAGCTCTTGGGTCGAATCGCCAGAAACGAATGTCATCTCGAGCCCATCTGACGTAACGCAGCGCGAGGTAGAATCGCCTTTGCGGCATGACGGGTCACCTACGGCGCGTCAAACGCCGATCCCGTCCACCTCGGGTACAACAATTCAGCAACAACAACAAGAACAACAGCAACAACTATTAGAACCACCTGGACAACTCTTGGCTCAACGACGTCCAAGCGGTGGCTTGTCGGGTCGCTGTCCGGATTGTGGTAAAAAACGCGAAGATGCTATCTCATATACAATTGAAGATTTGGATGCGGTTGATGCAGCGCCATTGCAAAGTAGTTTCGCTAGTTTGGTATGTGCATGCGATACAATTGCGTCTCGACAATCACCGCCTGATATCATCACACATTCCACCAAGATTCATTCAGACTTACGGAAATATCTCAGTGTCGACACAACGACCACATCGTCATCACATTGGTCAGGCAGTTATTTGTCACCTGACGATGCCACGTGGCAGTTGAAACGTCAGCCCGAAGAGACAACTGAGTATCACTGGGCATTACATACATCAAGAACCGATGTAGATTTAGCAGGACGCACGAAATGCAGTTGTCATGATCTCACACCTGAAGAAAAACGACATCCAGAACGCGGCGATTTACGTAAACATCATAGTGCGGAAACAGACAAATGGTCATTGCGCCCTGATCATTTATCTACACCACCACACGATCTGCGGAAACACTTGAGCGATGCATCGGGAATGGCAACTGGCGTCCATCAAACATCGCGTACACTTCAAGTACCGGAGGTGATGCCAAATCCAAAACCACGTTGTACATGCCCAAAACCTAAAATACTCACGTCAACTTCACCAATTAACGAAAAACGAACGCAGATCGGTCAAGATACGGCGGACCGAACATTATTCTCCAAATCGATGACAACGGACGAGCCAGAAGTTGTTGAACGACCCGAGCTGAAGAAGCATGCAAGTGAAGATACGAGAGCACCAGTAGTTAAGCGCGAACGGGGGAGACTTGTACAGCAAAAAGCAATCGTTGGTATGTCGAAGAAATGGGAACCAAAAATTATGAGTCCAGAAGAGACACGAAAAGCTCATAGGTCAAAATGGGCAGGGATGGCGCACTTCTCACTTCAGCCTGAGAAAAAGGAAATGAAGTACGGTGATCCAAAGAGCAAGAGCCTGAAAGAACGTCAGCGATACAGTGTACGTCGAAGTCTTTCACCTGAACCGGATCTACAACAAATAGTCAGAGTTAATAGCCGTATTGTTAAACGTTTGATATCACCGGACATCACAATAAGTGACGCAAAGTGGGCGCCATACGAAGGTTATTCACCGTTACCATGCGTAGGAATAAAAGTACGAGAACCAAAACGGATCAGCGATATCAAATGGACACCATATGAAGGCTCTGCGTCAGAATTGAGTATTTTGGAGGTGCCTGAGGAAGCAGAAGCTAACGATGATTATCATATTACTCCTACGTGTCACCCACCGCCACGTGCACCATTGATAAAAGAGGAAGACGATGACGAAGAACGGGAACGTTGGAGATTTCTCAATCAAATATCACCATTCCCGATATATCAGGGTGCGTGGAAAAACGTTTCCCCACCACTGACACCTCCAAAAGTTGTAGCGCCTATTGATCTCGAGCCACCGGTCTGGGAGCCACTTGAAGTGCCAGCAAGTCCTGTGAAAGTGGTCGTTCCCTCGCCTGCACGACTACCAACTAAGTCTTCTAAAGAATCAAAGAAGAAAAAGTTACGTGGACGATCAGAAAGTACTCAGGTATCACGTGGTGAAACTCGTTTGAGTGTCCCGACTGTTGTTATCCGTGCTGCCAGTGAAGAAACGAAGAGTCGTCAGCGACCACTTTTAACACGATCCAAGGCACTATTGGAAATACCACGTAAAGCCATAGATCCAACGAAGCGCTCATTGAGTGAAGAAGTGCCACGACGTCGATCAAAAGAAGCTCATCGCGGTCCGAGTCGTGCTAAGAGTGAAGAATCATCGAGACGACCATGGGACGCTGATGGAGAAGTACGACAGTACGTTACAACGGTCTAGGATAGATAAATCTAACGTATACCATAATATGATCAGCTACCGCAGCTTCGAAACCGATGAAAAATCTACAGCTCACAAAATATCGAATTCGGAGGATAACCAATCTGTCAGAGATACGCGCATATATTATGGACATCGATGACATATTCCCGTACTTTTTATTACAAAACGGCCGGTCTACTTACGAAAAACAACACGACATTGACTCAGTTCGCGGCCTACGCGTATCAGAACGAAAATACATAATAATAATCATGTTGGTGATGATAATTCCGAAGTTGATGATGATGATAATCACAATAATAAACTCAATCATGATGATAGCAGCAATGATGACGTTGGAGAGGATAATCACAAGAGTAAATATAAGGATTGCGATTAATAGATAAAGGGGTTGCGAGCGCGCATAAATTTATACGCTCGGGGCAACATGAAGCGGCTTCGTGTGTAGTCTTATAGAACGTAGAAACAATCATTACATTTCGTTCAGCATGAGGTTTTTTGCTGTACTAAGAAATACGATTGGTTGAATGATGTTGTCATACGAGATCATCGAATGCCGACTATGCTATTTATAGAGTCGAGTGATATAAATGATTCATTCCTTGTGCATTTGAGAAACCGAGAATGAGAATTAAGTGTCATAAGTTATCTTTAATTATTCATGAAACTGAGAAAGAAAACAATTGACAAACAATAATGAAGAACATCTAGAATATAAAAAGCAGTGAGTGATAAAAAAGAAATAACGAGAGATTGTTTGTAAAACAGAATAGTATTCTATGTAGTACTTGGTTAGGTATAAGAATAACGTATAGGAATAAGAATTAAGCTCAGCTAATAGAAGAGTAAAAGATACCAAACGGCGGGTTTAGGCGCTTATGATCCAGGGTCAATACGAGCAAGGGATTTAAGTGAATTGGTGAATTTTTGGAAACGAATGGAAGAAATCATTCAAAAGAATTATACGACGAAATGAGAACTTTTGTCTCGCTGCGAGAACGAATTGAAATTGTGAAATTAGCTGTGAGATGTTTCGCAGCTCTATGCGAAGTAAAACTGTGTTGTTAACTCTTTTCATAATTACGGAAAGTTAAAAATGTGAACCAACAACGCGAGTGTTTTCATATATATATTCTTTTCTTTCTGATGAAATCTTCAATTCATGACGTCATCCAAGATTGAATCCATAAGGAGGATGGTCCTGTGCCGGGCCGTGCAATATTAATTAAAGAAACTCACATTCCCTCGAGTTTCTCATCGCAAATGTGGAATATTGGAATGTAATTTTCTTCCATTTTCTATTGGAATGAAAATTACGTGCAGCAAGTTGATATAGTTTTGTCCATAATGATATCAAATGTCCTCACCGAATTTCTTTCCCAAAAATGCGAATAGAGATGGCGGCAGTGGTGTGAGTGTTCGAATATACATAAAAATCAAGGAAGAATACTCGCGATATATATTTGACGCAGGATGTATGGGACATAAATTCTTATGGCGATATATATGAATATATAGACTTTGCCTCTAGTGTGCGTTCTTCTCGTTTTCATTAAGATGATAGGGCCAGAAGACGCGAAATGAGAAGTAGCGACGACTTCACATTATGATATCTGTGATGATTATATTCTCAATTGTTTTCTCTCTTTTGAACTTTCTAATGACTCTAGAATATGTGCTGAAAAAAGGATGACAAGTGAAAAGAATGTCATCATTGCTCACAATTGAGATATATTCTTTCAGAGATTTGATAAGACGGTGAAGAATCCTTCGTCTTTGAGTTCAATTACATGGTAACTCCATTGATTAGAGGTCTGATGTGTTACGTCGATGATGTTTTGGAGTGATGAAAAAACGGACGAAGAGATTATCTTTCTCTTCACCCGGCATATCACCGATAATTATATTTTTCTTCGTCCTTTTTTACTTTTCTTCCATTGTCGTAACACTCTACGATAACGTTATTATCATATAATCACAGTGAAAGTCATTAGTGGCGTTCGTGCGCATGTAAATTCATAAATAAAATGTCACTGATGTATATACATGTATATCGATATACATTAGACTCTAGAGTGAGTGGCCCCTCCACACATCAAACTAATTCAATGGCGAAGATCATGTAAATTTCTGCGTCATTTTTCATTACATTAGATTAGAATATTCGTCAATAGATTTGATTATTTCGTTCTCACTGATGTTAATGCAAACACTTACTAGCAATTGTCATTTACAACAATAGAATTCTTCTGATACTGCATTTGTATTTGATTTAAATCATATTATCACATCAATAATCACATAACAATGCACCGTGCGAATGATATGAATAACAGTTGGAGAGAAAGCAATGGAAAAAAATACAAAAAAATACTCAAAAATATCTTTATACATTATGAATACAAATGTACTTTGGGATGTAACAGTACGGTGTGTCCGGACTGCCATTAGCGTAAATGATGCCGTCAAGCTGAAACGATGCGAAAATCGCGCAGAGACGAATGGAGAATGTAATGCGACAGATAATAAACGAAACTTTTGCAATATAAACGCCGGAGACACACGAATAGGAAGAACTTGAACTCCGTAACTCATTTGCTAATCTGTGACTTATTTAGAATTCATCATATTGAATTTAGCAATTTCATTCTTATAACTCAAATGAGATTAATTGGCCAAGTAATAACTTGTCGTTGACTATCTATATTACTGCTAGTGTTAAATGAAGTGGAAGACATAGCTATGAGTAACTACATGCTACTCAAATCGTCATTTCATTTGTTATGCTGATCTTTTCTTAATTACTGTTCAGTTGGTATTTTTTTAAGCATCAATGTGATAAAGTCACTCATATCTAGTCTTGTTTACAATAATTTTATTCTCTTTTTTGTTATTTACAATGATTCCTATGCAGTATCATAAAGTCCTCATGTCCACTTGCCCCGAAACCCCATTGAATGATTTGTGATTCGGAACGAGAAAAGAAAATGGCGACATGAATCCCAACCCGGCGTATGACAGAAATCTTATGCCTGTCCAGACAAATGCGCTCTTTGTGCAACAATACAATATACAACCCGTAATATGAGGTCAATGTTGATTTGTTTAAAATAAATGTAAGTTCAAAAATACAAACTGTGTGAATTGATTCCATCAGATGGATTATGTGAGCTTCTACATCCCCCTCCAACTCGACAAAGATAATTGGGAATATCGATGTTCGTTCGTATTTCTACTTTTACTCTCATGTCGGCCCCAACCATTTCATACTGCCCAACTCTTATGACGATGACATTTATACTATTATCATCATCACTATCAACATTATTTATTTTTCAGAACATTATCATTATGAAATTGATAAACAGAATCAATTTTTGAAAACTGTTCTGCATAAAAGGTAAACGTTCAGGATACGATGGCCAATTTGAATATAATGTGTGAATAGATGCTATGCTGTGTATACAAATAATTCCACAGACTTTGTTGAGCAACGTTGCTTTCTGTTTGACGTCATACGATGTTATAATATTAATGAGAAAATCTGTATTATTCTTCAAGGGATGTTTACGTGTTTTGAAAGAAAAACTTGGTTCTGTTTCACTTTCATAAGTGATGCGAAGAGAAGAGGAAGTGACTCATTGCATCATGCTGCATGCACAAAATATTTGGAGACATCTTTTCCAAATTATTCTCAAGATAAAATAGGTTTTCATATTTATCCGAATTTAATACAGAAACCGCTTCT
Organism: Meteorus sp. PSUC_FEM 10030008; assembly: GCA_018881525.1. NCBI lineage: Eukaryota > Metazoa > Arthropoda > Insecta > Hymenoptera > Braconidae > Meteorus > Meteorus sp. PSUC_FEM 10030008. The sequence continues at coordinate 6,362 of JABMBR010013329.1, read as the reverse complement.
AATCTCTGATTTTTGTTCTTGTACGCAGTAATTTCCAATAATGGAGAAAACATAGAAGTCATTGGATGCTTTCATAGATACTGGCACAGTGTTTTTATTGCATTGGGAATGATATCAACGTAATAAACAACGAAGTTACTATCAACATATCATCATATGCGACATACTTCATGATTCACATAGATAATATGTAATGCTCGGTCCTTAGCGAGTTTTTCGAACTCCGATTTTACTTCCACTTGAACCCTGGGTCGACGAGATACCAATTCAAAATTGTTCGAGCTTTCTAGATCGTGTAGAATCAATTCTTCTCCTCCATGATAACTCGTAACAGCAAGAACACGTGCTTCTGAAGGAGAAATACAGTGTATGAATAGAATTTCGTCATCTTTTTTCATCGCATTATTTCATTCAGCATAAACGTGATTTGTTCCAGGATCATCAGCTCCAGCAGTGACAGTCTAAGTGAATATTCAATCGCACGATGACTTAAGTGACCTTCATCTTTAATCGTTGGGTATTACGAGCATTCGAATTTCAGTCTATTTGCTGTCAATGACTCACTTGTTCCAGATCCCAGAAATGTGACACGTATTTGCGAGTCAACTACTGTTCCATATCCATAGAATCTGGTTGTACTTTTCCCATCGAGTGAAAGCCTATAAATTTCATCGAAACAACCTTCACAATTATCCTTCGCTGTTATATTGAACCATTCACAGATCACCTCACTGTCCACAGATGTGGGATACATCACAGCTACTTGATACCATACTCCGATATACTGTAATACGACAGTTTCTTAATCATCGAGCCAGAAAAATTATTTTCATCAGAAAAAGGATACATGCATGATAGAAATGAAAGAAATGTTGGATTCTTCATTCCTTCTTCTCGATAAAATAAGAACTACGTTGCCTGCTTAATTTGGGGCTTTATGGCGAAGACTCGCGAAATGAAATGTATGTTTCAAATTTTCTACTCAGAAAAAGCGACTCTGTGAAAAACTGATAATACAAAAGTTCCAGTTTATATCTGAGCGTACTTTATCTAAATTCGATTGAAATATATCGAGAATTCCGTCATTGATATTACGCTAGAACTGAATACCAAACTTTTTTCTCATATGATTATTTTGAGCAATAATTGTTTTCTTCTTTACCTGATTGAGAGTAAAATTATTCTTCGTGTCTTTTCGAATGTGTCGTTCGGACGGAAGATGAGTTGCAGCGTACGTAAACCCAGAACAAATCAGTACGTTTATGATCATAGTAATTTTATCAATTATCATGATGTTTATATTATATATGGAAGCGCGAGGTTTAGGAGAATGATACAACATCTAGCACTAGCGGTATGATCGCATGGACTTTTATACTAACTGTTGTTGGCTGATTTATTACTGAACGACTGTCATCATCATGTTCTCCACTGTTTATTGAATTTAATGATATTCTTCGACAGTAGAATAATAACGTGTTTATTTATAAATACCATAAAAATGAACGATGCTTCTGTAACAGCTCTCAATTAGTATTATCAATGCTTGGATGTCAAGTGATGTCTATACATAGTCGACTGTTCTCCTTCAATGAGTTTGAGTAATGGCAATTTCATTTCCATTTGATGATCAGGTGCTTCTATTCTGTTCTGATATTTAGTATTGAAAAAGTATCTTTTCAGTTGATGCGATGGTCATTGAGGAATGAGTTTGAGTATACGTAATGAGTCCTTGAATGCTAAGTTATCGTCAAACTGCCTATCAATGCTACATCTATATCTGTAAGGCAATCACCCAGATTGATTCCTTTGCACTTCAATATTCAATGTGTTCCCAATGATGTTTTGGAATACTGTAGTGTTTATAAAGAGAACGAATCCTAAAAGAACGAGAAGTGCTATCTGTTATGGAAAATTCGGTTCTTATGCGGTCCGCGTTGTTCGTGATTGTGATTTCATTACGAATGATGAATATCAGAATACCATCGCGCAGCTCAATTAAGTCATGATCGGTAAGATGATCCTTTCTTTTGAACACGTTAACAATACAACTGCATCTTCCATGCTGATAGTCACAAAATTGACACCACGATGTAAGAGAAAAACATAAATTTCAGACTCCAAAAGGATGAAAATTATAAAAATTATATCGATAACACGGATAGCATATTTCAGATGCGAAGGTTGATTCATTGCATCAGTATTTTTCAACACAAATTATTCCTATCTCTCATCGATTTGCAATGTTACTCTTGCGAATGAATGTCTCCCCTTAGGTTGAGAAAACTTGAATGAGGAAACATGCAAATATTGAGATGTAAACATGCAAGACTCCTCACATGGTCACAATGGTAAGAATCGGGGCGTGAACTTTCTTGTGAACTGTGTAGATACATGATTGTTATCTAGAACGCGAGTGTCGGTGAAAAATCCATTCGAAAATCGTCAATTGGCGCCAATATGGTGAATCAACATGGCGGCACGATATTGTAATACGTCATGACCCCTTGACGATGGCCGATCTAAATAAAGAGTTGAGTGAATATCTTTTGAGCAGCAAAAATGATAAGCAATATAAGTTGCCAATCCCTTCTGTGTCATTATCTAAACCATCATTGGGAAAATGGTTCAGCAAATCAACAGATGACGAAACGCAAGAATCAGGATGGTTCCAAAAAACCCAAAACGACTGGTGCCCCAGTATGGTTAGTTTAACCTCCAATTTTTTGAAAAGTATATTGTTCTGGACATCGTTCTCAATCTATGCACATGACAGTTTACGTATTCATAGTTATATATGTATTAATCTGAATTTCCACTATCCACAGACAAGATTTCAACGCATTAGTGGATTCATATTCTGTATTTGTATAAGCATTCTATGCTTTTCGATATCAGCAATTTACATACCAGTATTACTTCTGAAAGCACGAAAATTTGCTTTATTATATTCGTTAGGAAGTTTATTTTTCTTACTAAGGTAAAAATATGAGAACATAAAATTTGACTCATGCCCTTCGACCTCATTTACTGATAAAATCATATCAATTGCAGTTTCTGTTTCCTGTGGGGACCTATAGATTATTTGAAGTCTCTATTCAATCATGAACGAAGATGTTTCACCATGTCATATTTTGCCACGTTGTCAGGGACAATTTATTTCGCATTACATTTACAATCCACACCACTCACAGTGTTGTGTGCAGTGCTACAGATGATTGCATTGTTATCATTTCTCGTGAGTCATATTCCAGGTGGAACTTCTGGTCTAATGTTTTTCGGGAAGATGTTCAAATCTTCAATGAAGCCTACGCTACCCATATGACAACATGAAATAGTTTATGTACTGAAAAATCTGAAAATTGTGAAAATGACTGGTGAATATTTGTATATGCAATTATGCTGAGATTGGTCCATGTAAAAAGATGGTCATTCAACAGCAGAGAGCCAAAAATTAGATATTGATGAGCGGACTATAGGGGAAGATCAACGTAATACACGAATATATTGGAAATTTTCAAATAAATTTATTTACATATTACTTTTTCATTTTATCTTTCTTCTTCATCTTCGCTAATTTTGTGGCTTTCATTCGCACGGGATTGCCCTGGATACGTTTTACTTTTAATGGAATATACGTTGTTTTCTGAATATTATCTTCCATGACTGAACATTGGACAGTGGATTCTGATTCCATATTTTCTATTGTATCACTTTCCGAGTCGTTTGGTGACATCTTCTTACTTTCAAGCAACTTATCTTCAGACTGGTGAATATCCGTGTATCGTCGTTTACGTATGCGACTAGTTTCATTCATAACAGTCATATCGTCTCCGTCGTCATCATTACCAAGAGCTATATATTCGGTCCACATTTGTTCTTTTTCAACTGCAGCTGGCAGCAATTCTGGTGGAATGAATGCCCGTTTCTTATTGGATAGTCGATATTTATAAACACACTTTGATACAGGAGTATTTTGTGTCAAGTCGTAAACTCCATCACCAGTAGACACCTGTGATGATTTTCCTTGCACGAAATTCGTTGGAAGCTCCATATCTTCCTTTGCCGTAACGATTGATCGTACGGAGGATTTTACTTTCCGAAACATACTCACCAGATCAGATATTTTCGTATGTAGCACATGAAAATGTTCAGTTTTGCTTTCGGAGACCAAGTCCTGCAAACAATTATTTATTAAAAGACTCATGAACTTCTTTGCTTTTTATATTTGATAGAATGTGTTGGATTTGTTTCAGAAGTGACTTCGCGAGGCGCATAGATTGACGAATTTATAATCAATCCCATAACAAGGCTACTTATTGCCAAATCGAATTCGACTGGTGAAATATGGAAATTCGTCGCTACAAACGCCATACATCTACCAATGAAAGCCGAAAATAGAATATGTCGATCTGTCCGTCACCAGAATAACCCGTGGTTTGTCTTTCGAAACGGACCGTATACACAATCGGAGTTAGAGAATGGTTAGTTGTCATTTAAGGGCAGAAAAATAACTAAATATGAATCCTAATAAAGTGAGCAAGTTTCACAGAGAATTTCTTTCCAGATTCCATTTCTATCTCAACATAAATCGTTGTATCCTCCACGAAAAGAGATTATTAGAGCATTTATTTTCATTTTGAAAAAGGGAAACAACGATCTTCTGAGAATTATATGAGCAATCTCGTTTATGTATATTACTTGACCATTGAAAACAAACAAATGAAGCATCAAATGCTCCAATTTGTTGTGGTTTTCGTATAAAAAACATCACCGAACTCTATGACTATTCATTCCCGTTATCGTTCATGACTTTTGGGGGTGAACAAGTTGTGATAAGAACATGTGCAACAGTGAACCTGGATAAATCTGTACTTCATTGAACACACCTTGATTCCTAATGCAGCACAGGCGAATCCAATTTTATTCAACGTTACTGTCTTCAGAAACGGGACCATCAGCACGGGAATATTTTTATCCTGACCCATGGCGACAATATGCTTGACCATAAATAACGGATCTATACGAGAATCTATCAATATCGAACACAAACAGTTCTTCTCCAATGCTTTCGTGACGCCATTGATACCTAAAATCACAGTAGCCCTACGGAGCGAGGGATAGATCTATTGAAAACTATTCAGTATAGATTGCAATGATAGATTCTACAAACTTACATCATGTTATCATTATTCTCTTCACGATGTTTTTCTTGTGCATCTTTCTTCAATGCTGAACGTTCTTCCTTAGATAATTTACATAATTTCGCCCAACTCATCTTTTTGGCGGAACACATCTGCCTTGGTAACAATCTGTAATAATAGTCAATTGAAATAGAGTTAATTCTGTGATAATGTTTGGACAGTGTGAGTTCCCATCTAATTTACTCAGTCAGCATGTTATATAACTCGCTCTTCTTTTTCTCGTCCTTCAAGATAGGCCTGAGAAAAAAAAGCAAAAACTATGAATGAATATACAAATGAATATATACATTGGAAATTTCTCATTGAGTGGAGATCTCACCACGAAGTTTCATATGGCTGCACCAGAACATTTTTCAACCCTTTCAGTGGCGTTTTTTTTGCTGATGAGAGTGCTGTTGATTGCTGATTTTTTGGTGTGTCCATCGTTATTATTCCGCTACGTCATCTCAAATTGTTATCCAGTTGTATTATTTATCGTGAAATTCCTGTATATCATTTTATCAGAAATTAGGTTATGGTAGAGAAGAGTAAGGCGCTCTTTTGAACTTGGAAACGATTCTGCTCTCCCACTCCTAAATTTTCCGCCAATCCCATTGGGAACATTCACATCCAATTGGGAACTTATGGAGATATGATACTCCACAATGATTTAAGAAGTGTTCGATGTAAACGGATCTGTATATATTTATTAATAATTCAACAAGACGACAATTGTGAGCGCGAATCAATTATATGGCGTGAACTTAGTAGCGAGGCTACACGTGTGGGGTAAGTTCAGTGCTGCGTCTGGTAAGCGAATGAAAGTGGGTGTTTTCCAATTACAGCACAGACGAGCACAGTACCGCACTGTGCTCTAGATTGAGTGTTCCAACTACGGCACTGTGCCGTACACTTGCGCACAGCAAATTCTTTTGTCCGAGCGTGCTGTGCTGTCAGGGGTACCAAAAATGTAAATTTTTTTTCTTTTCAGAAGTGGTGGCACTATATATTTTACATCAAAATATAAAAAAAATGTGTTGAATTCAAATATAATTATAAGTGTTAGCAACAGATGAACAGAGCATTCATAACATTTTCAATTTATCCAGATTATTTTATTCTCGTCCTTTTGCATAGCCTATCCTTTTTTGAGATATACATTCGAAGTCTACTTCTTCG
>JABMBR010013318.1:0-34862 GCA_018881525.1 Meteorus sp. PSUC_FEM 10030008 | reverse complement strand
ATATATATGGATAAATGAGGAGAATAACCAGGACAGGAAATGGAGTTTCGTGAAATCCACTTGGTATGGGCATGGCACCGTGGGGCGTTCGGTCACGCGCGATCGATTGCTGATCAATCGTATATTGACCATCTATATATATTTATATGTATCTATATCTGTATATAAAAGGTGTATTAGATATAAATGTGTATATGTTGGTATCCCGATCAATTGTTGAATCCAAGTGTGAGCGTACAATTATCAAAGTGTTTTAATGCACACCGATCGCAACTGTACCGATCACAATGAACGATTGTGAGGCGCCCTGTATGTGATTTTTTTGCGTGTGTGGCCTGGTAGAGGTGTGTGTGTTCTAGTTGAAAATTAGTTTGTAAGAATTTGGTTAGAATTGTGGGAATATGAAAATTTATCGTGAATTTCAGGAATTTGTTGTTGGAGATTTTGGAGGGGGTATGTGGCGAGGATGATTGTGCAAAGAGGGATTGTTGGAATTGAATGAATAGAGCGGATTCTGAATTGTGATGAGTGGGTGAATCGTGTGAACTAAAATTAGAATTTTCAATTGGGAATTTTCGAAGTGAGAGGTGATTGGAAGAAGTGAGAAAAGTTGTGAATTTTTTGCTTGAGAGTTCGTTTAGTTTGGATTGAAAACGTTCGAGTTTTTGTTGGAGATTGAAGAGAATCAACAGGTTATGACAAGTTTTGAGATGGTGAGGTGTGTATGGGTCTGTGAGAAGTGTTTTGGTGTAATTTAAATGCGTGGTCAGGGTTGAATTAATTTTTAAAATGTTCAACGGGAAAATTTTCACTCCTCTGCGTTTGATTTATTTGATCTCTGATCGTTTTGCTGATGTTGCACCTGGTCTAACGACGAAATCGACCCCCACAGAACGTATTTATCTACACATGTGTATGAGTATGAAAAATGTGTGGATGGATATAGATGTATTGGAATGGTACACATGCACTTGAGCAGATGCGCGACGACTTGTGCTCTTTTCTCTCTCGCGTGTACGATCGTTTTCTTTTTTTTTGTGATTGTACTCGATACCGATGATTTTGCTATTGAACTCTGGAGTGATGACGTGTCGTGTGTTCAACGAACTTCCATCACACGTACACACATTCATTATTTATGGATTATTTTATTTCGTTATTTTATTATTTTTATTATGCCACTGTTTTTTATTTGAATCTAAATTTATTATTATCCACGTTTGTTGTAAATTATTGGTTAGTTAGGGGTTGTGGAAATCGTGGAGAGTGAGATAGGGTGAGAGAATAAGGGCGAGTTTATTTTCACACGTTCAACAGACAAGGGAGACTGTAAGAAAAAAAGAATGAAGATAAAAATGACGTGCACTCGTCTTTATTTGATCTTGCAACCTGTACAGACACGTTAAAACGAGACCAACGGTCATTCCCACAGTGTTTGTATCTTCAGGTGTGATACACTCACCTGTATCGCGAGTTGAATTAGACACGACGGTGCTTCATCATCATTTTGAATCTTTTCACAATTTCATTTTTGTTTATTCATTATTTGTAGTGCAAGTTTTTTCTCGTGATTTTCAATGACATTGGTCAATAATGAATAAAGAATTGAAATTGCGAATAAAAATTCAACGGTTTTGAATAAAAAAATGAAGACATGAAATTCTAGTTTAACCTGACGTGTTGAACGTGTTTAAACAAGTCGTCAATACAGATAAACAACGTTACATAATTTTTATATCGTACAAATATAAAAACACAAAACAGAGAGTTCTTTATATTCTCACAACGGTGAATTCAACTGTTCAACAGTTGCACTATTTTTTCCCCATTCAATATCCACTCTTTATCCCCATAAATACAAATCCCCATCGTTATTTATCACTCCCACACAAATTCACAACGTGAAACACCATAAAACGATAAAAATTCCACCACTAAACATTTATATAACATCTTATTCACAAAAAAAATTGCGATTTTTATTTTTTCTTCTCTATTAATATTTGCAGGTTATAAAATATAGAAATTGCACCACAAACAGAGGTCAATAACACTCGACAAAAGTTCAATGAACCCCAATAAACATTAAAAATAATTCATTTTTACAGAAACTCAAATTCTTTTCTCTCTTTCCGATCCCATTTTCATACACAAATGTATCATTACACAATTAATTGCCCGGATATCTGTCATTTGATATTACATTCTTTGAAATTCGTTATTTTGAGATATAAAATTCGGATATTCCTCTGTTTCTTATTTATAGTCAAGGGTGATAATTATTGTCATTATATCTTTTCTTTTCGTAGTCTTTCATTGATGTTTGACCCATGGTAATAAAATTAGAGAGAGGACACGAAGGCACACCTGGTAAAACAGATTAATTCTCTGCTAATAAGATCATTGAGTCATCGCCATGTGTGGAAATAAAAAAATAAAAGAAAATCCCACGCAATATTTTATCACTTCTCAATGTCAATGCGTCTTCAATTTGTATATTTATTCAATTTGATATGTTTCAAAGTGGATTTTTATGCGGTGGGTTTTGTGGTGAGCGTACAAATGACGAAGAATTTGATGGTCAGATGTTTTTTTTTATCCAGCTCAGTTTCATCACGCACGCCAAGTGTATTTATCCGATGTGAGTGACCACAAATGCATTTTTTGTTCCATTATGTTAAACTGGTGGGATATTAAATTGTTGAGGGGTCTTTAGTGGTTATAAGGGAGGAAATTATGAAGGAATTGAACAGAAAACAACATTGGATAATCTGCCAACACACAGAAACAAATTTCACTGCATGAAAGATTCGTTTTAGAATAGGAAAAAAGTTTTTTTCGTCACCTTTGACTTTTTTTACTGATACTGGAGTTTGATCGGTTAATTTTCAAACATATTTGTGCATTTATGAATGCTCTACCTGTCACATATTTCCGTTCCCAACATCAATACATAACCAGACATTGATAACTTTTATTTATTCCCATTTCATTTCGTTTATCTTCTTTTTTTTCGTTCTTCCATTCGATATTATCTGCAATGTGTACACACAGTTAGTCTGTGATATTGAATAAAGTGTGTTTAATGTGCTCCATATTTGCATTTGTAACTCAAGGTGCGTTCAATAAATATAAATACACAATAAACAATTCATATTTGTATCACTTTTTACCTCTAGAACTGCCATTTTTCCCAATAATGCCACCTGCAATTCGTCAAACGATTTTATTAACGGTCTTTTCCAGACAAGTTTGAACCTGTCGCCCGCACTTCTCTCAATGCTGAATAAGACACAATTCGATAGATTTGAAGTAGCTTATTGAGTGTGAGGATATTCTTTATTGTGATTTTATGAAATTGTTGAATTGTATAGTTAAAAATAATACAAAATTATTTTTTTTTCTTATCATTTATTGACATTGGGCCATGTGTTAGTATGATATCATTGATGATAAAAATTCTTACCTGTCTCTCGTTTGTCTCCAAATCCATTTTATTTGTACTTTTCTTCTTCTCTTGATTTTTATATTTGTTCAACTAAATATTTCCTCCCTTATCATATTTTCTCTTGATAGTTACCCTGATGTGGGAATTGTTTGCCGTATTTACGGATTAGTCGAGGAATTTTACACAGAAATGTGATAATGAACTTGAAAATGAAAAAAAGAGATGAAGAAAAATGACCTTCTTGTTTAACAAAGCTGAATATCGATTGTCATTTCTCAATAAGACGAAATATTTATCGTTTTGTTGATAAATTAATGAAAGTTAGAGACAAACAAAAATTTTTCTGTCATTCTCATTCGAAATTGAAGTTCCAATCGAATTATCGAAGTTTCAGGAACCGGTTGTGAAATGTCCTCGATAATTCGATATAAAAATAAATGTTTCCCTTTCTTATATTTTTATTACGCCCTGTCATTTTCAAAGAGTGTTGAAATAAGTGTCTGTAGATACATAAAAGAAATTTGAATCAACGAGGCAGCTGATAGGAGATCCATAACGATAATTAGAGAGGCATTTTATTTCGTGTGTATCATAGGCGCCACATTTTTTTTCCTTTCTTCAACTGTGTGCGTGAATGAAACCGGAACGGTTGAAAATGAGCGCGCGGCACGTGTGAAATATTCTCGTTCAGTATCTTTTTTTTTTTTCCCTTTTCGGGAGATGACCGACAGTGATTATTGGGATTATTAAGTGCGAAGAGTCATTTTTATTAGAGGAAAATAAATTTCATGAATAACAAAAAAAAGGTTCTATAAAACAGTCCTATCAATTTGTCTGTGTGTGTGTGTGACATTATTTGCCTCGGGCAAATATAAAAATCACCATAAAATCATTTCTCTTCCCGCCATTGTAATTGATCACTTCTGCATCAGAAAAAAAAAATTCACGACTTCTGGCGGTGTCATTCCATGCAAATGAAACATTTCCGGGGACTGGTTGAACGAACCATCCCTGGCATCAAGTCGAGAAATATAATTTCCTTCATTTTTCGTGTATTCACAGCTTTTCCCACATTTTTAGGCCGATTTTCGCGAAGAATTTTATTGATAAGGCAAAAGTGACATCAATTTCACAAATAGAACAGTCACGTGGTCAATGTAAAAACCCCAAAAAGAATCACCTGTAGCCCAAATCTGTCTCAATAATAGTCAAAGTTCATTAATTCGAAACGAATGACGTGTTCAAACGTGTTCAGACATGTTTCGACATGAAAACAATTGGTTATACACGATAAAATACAATATGGAGGGTTGAAAATCACCTATGGACCGGTTGTTCATTTAATAGGATTGGATCCATGACGAGTGTGGGCGTAGTAGACTACACGTGGCAATGAGCATGTGTTTTTCCGAAACATACACATAAAACTATGTATTTTAAGTAACATCTGCTACTTAATTTTAAGTGCTACGGGTGTGTCTGTAAGACAAATAACCAAACCCTATTGGATCCAGTGCTATAAATAAAAAAAAAAGGGAGAAGAAAATCAATAGATAAATAGACACAAAGAGTTGAAACTTTCACCCACACTTTATTCTCTTTACTCTGTGCACAAAAAAAAAACAATTTATCAACTGTTTCATTATTATTCATACGTTTCTCATCATTTTAATTTGATAGTCGATCGAAATTCACCCTAGAATAGAGTAAGAAGGGTTGATCTATTTATTTTTTACTTAGAAACATCAAAATAAATTATATGAGTTTCAAAAATTTGTGGCATGAACGCCTGCAAAAGCAACAATTCTATTTCTGATACTCACTACTATTTTTCCTGTTCATTCTTGTCTGAACGTGTCGCACGAGTCTTGAGAGCCAATCGCAACCGCAGAAACACTCGCCAGATAACAAATATCAAAAGGCTTTCGAGTTTCTTGTGATATTCTCTTGTTTTTCTTTTGGGAAACAGAAAAAAAACACGATTGGTTTTTTTTTTGCTGTTGTATCTAATTCCATTCAAACCACTCGAGTTTTGAGGGAGTTTTCGATCCCTACGTAATTACCTGACCCTATTTATATTGTAAAAAGGCCAACCCTATTTTTACACTCATCCCCGTCATCATATCAAGATAATAATCACCACTCATCAGTGGAAAATCCCTCAAGTTGCCCCTATTCATCTTCTGCTAAATGCATCAATAACTAATAAAGAAAAAAACAGATTTCCCCAACGAATTTTCAACGCGAAAATTCCAAATGTTACAAAATTATAGAAAGCAAAAAATAATCAACGGAAGACCAGTATCAACTTCACAAAAATCAAGTTTGAATCGTTGGATGAAATAGAATCAAATCTCCACCCCCTTCAAAATGCCCGGGTAGTCTCAAATACCACCCCAATCACCTACATTCTATCAAAGTTCCCTTTTCGTCACCGAAAGAAATCAGATGAAACTTTTGACGTGAAGCAAAGTAAGGAAGTGAAGAAAAAAAAATTCATTCCGAGGGTTAAACACAACACATTGAAATACGCAATGTAGAGGGTGTTTAGAATTTCATTTCCGGACATGAGTGGAGGTCTGGAATAGAATGAGAGTCGGTTCCTGCGCGATGCCACCAATGTTAAAAGGCGACAAGTAAAAGAAAAGAGAGACGAATATTTCGTTTGTATAAGCATCTGTCAGCAGATGTTGATGTGCGAGCAGATGCACATGTGTATGTATATAATAATAACATATATATCTATATGTAGAGGTGAGTATAGATGAGATGACATGCAGTCACAACCCCTAATTGCAACCCTTTCTAATTCCAAATCTGCGTGGAGCGAATTTTTGATTCGTTAGAGAAGAAACCCGATGGAAATAAACGCGTTTGAACGAGTTTGGACTTGTTTGAATTCGCTCGCAATTTATTCATTTTTCAGGTAATTTTTGCCATGTATTTATAAGTGTTATATATATCATTTTATTTTGTATGTGATGGTCTTTTTGGGCACGTGACGATGGAGTGAATCACAGAGTGCATGGGGAATTATAATAAAAGTAGAAGGATTATTTTGCGGGGTTTTTTTTTTGTGGGTATATCATGATGGAACGTTTGGTGATAAACGGGATGATGAAAACCCATCGTATTATTTTTTTTTTCGTGCTTCGATACGTGTTCGATTGTGTTGATCTTTCGGTGAGTGATGATATGGGGGTTGATTTTATCTTTTGTGATGGAAAAGAATGATGAGAATTTGAGTTTGGTTGGATTAATGAATTGAGTGGCGTTGGAAATATACAAATAATGGTGAAAATATCTACTTAGAGGGATGCTGTAAATTTGATGAGTGTGAAGAAGAGAAATAGTAGATGAAGATGGAAGAAACGCACGTATTTCTTAGAAATTAGGTCCAAGATCGACCCCCGAATGCCCCACATACGTGGCAGATGCGAAAATCGGTGAAGAAATCAATGCCAGGCTCACCTGTCTACACACAAACTTCTCTTGCGTCTTCTGAAAAGAAGAAAAGTGATAATAATAAGAGTAAAGAGGAGAGGAGATGGGGTAGAGGAGGGTAAGAATAGATAGCCAGGTACGAGTGTATTTTTGAATTGAAATATATTTTTTACGTTGGTAAAAGCAAAAGGTGTTTGAACCAGTCGTTTCATGATATTGTTCGTACCTGTGTCAACCTTGTCTGATGCATTTCGTCTACGCTCGACCATCATCACAACGACCACGATTATGACAAAAGAAGTTCACTGGATCTTTCGCCATTGTGATTTTCGTTGCGCTTTAAATCTATTCATCCCCCGCGTGCCATTCAAGAAAAGATGACAAAAAGAAAAACCAAGCTTGAACAAGTGCGCTCGCCTTTGCACAAGTGTACAATTTTAAACTTATGAATGTCGTTGTTGAAATTAATTTGAGCTGGAAATTTTTCATTTGGATGGGTTTGGAGGGTAGTTGGGAGCAGGGTAGGGATAATTCGGAGATAAATATATTTATCCATTTATTGATCAATTTTACAAAAATTTCGTTGCATTCGTGAGATATTACATCTACACGATCATCTTTCGGGGCTGTTTTAACCCCCTGAAAAAAATTTCTATCCCAATTTTTTGTGGGGTTACTTCAAGTTGAGAATTCAAGCTTTCAATCGATACCATTACGGTTATTGTTCGATGTTTATTGACTGTGTTACATCCTTCTGAACTTTGTTCTTTTTTGCAACAAAATCTACAGAAAAAAAATTTCACTTTGCAATTAAAATCGAAGTTAATTCAACATTTTCATGTTAAAACGATCAATAATTCACAGCGGTTCACTAGAGCAACTTCCGCAATCATTCGAACCATTGACATATATGTAAATATGTGTTTAATGTCGAAGACTTTCTTCTTGATGACATGATAAATATCCCGATAGACGAGTTGAAACTTGCACATGCCGATCTTTTTGAATTTAACGGTCGCCGTATCATATCCGCATAGAGCGTTTGGAGAAAATAGAGTTCGAGGGGGGGTTTTTAGTTGCTTTCACTTCGAGTATATACACAGGAAGAGGGATGGATGATGATGATGGTGATGGAAATGAAAAAATATGTATAGAGAATATACAAATAGAAGAAGAGCAAAGGAAAACGGAGGGTGTTTAATGGTCACGCGTACTTTTAGCCACGCGTCTGTTCGCGCGTGCCGGAAGTGACCAACCGGATGCATACATCCGAGACGCGTTTTCTTTTACATACAGGGGTAGTTTCGTCAATCTTTTTTTGTTCCATGTAGGGGTTGAGATGCAAAGGGCTGTATAATGCTTAATGTTTTTTGTCCGATGGTTCAATTCATTTTAGAATAATTTATCTTTTGCAGGAGATAAATGTTGCAAGAAATGAATCAATTATGGAGGGATGAACATTTTCTATTTACTTTTTTTTTCCCTCAATGGTTTCGAAGGATATTTGCAAAGGATCCCTGTGTAATTTGATACTCCGCACCTGTTTTTTTTTTCGATACTTATTAACAGAGAACTTGAAAATTTCGTGAGCACTCGACCGCACAAATCCACGAGTGGACCAAAAATTTTTATTTTCTCCCTTACAAATTTTTACACGAAAAAATCCTGTAAATATATTCAACCTCAACCCTCCTATCGTATAACAATTCAGCAATACCCTCCATGCATGGTTTTTTCAACAAGTAAAAACATTGCAATAAAATTAAATCCAATGTCAATGTTGATAAATTAATAACTGACTCAAAATTACAAAAAGAAAACATTCATTAACTATCTTCACGTATAGAAAGACACAGGAATTCATTCACCCCATGAATAATTCAAATATGAGAAGAAAAGGGGGGTGAAACGAGTCGTGAAAGAAGAATTCAGGTCATGTAAGCTGCACAATTTTCATTCCACCAGGTGAGGGTGAATTTTTGCGGTGCCCCTGGCCTTGAATAAACACGTTAGCCCTTCATGTGTATATATACATATACGGACAACCCTTCTATACATCCAAAAGTCGCACACAGATCCCCTTGGCCCTTCACAACTCTCGCCAAACCCATGCGCACATAATTTTTTCTCTATCATTGCATACACCCGAAACCCTACAGGACAATTTTACAATTGAATTTTTCACCAGCTTGCAACTTTCCTGCATACTCTCATGGCACGCGCTAATGTATATGGGGTTAATATACATATATATATACATTTATAAATACATATGGTGTTTGAATTCGTGCACTGGCACCACGCGCATATTTTCTATGCCGCTTTTAAGACACGTCCTTTCATGTGTGAGTGCACACATGTCATTCTGATCCCTATGGACCCCATTACCCCGCAAAAATTCACCCCATGGTTCATATATAGCAGTGACCGTTGAGATTTGAGAACAGTTTTAAGGGTGGATGAGGCCCGGTGATGCTGATTTCGGCCAAGTGGATTTTTCTGCGTACTTTTGTGTATTTATGTTGTGTTTATTTGTGTGTGTGAGAGAATTTTTTGATGGTGTGTGGGGTTGGTTGATAGAAGGGAGGATTGTAGGTTCACCACGCGTCACTTATGAGCATCTATTATTTATGGATAACGTTTTGGAATGAATTTCATGTGTTGGGTTCATTGAAAAGTTATCGTGTCAATTCTAATATGCATCTAATGCTTTTGTGATTTTTTTTTCTTTCAATTTATCAAAGTACAAGGGTAGGCGGGACGTGGTTTATGAAGAAAAAAATGTTCTGATGGTTGGAGAATGTGATTTGGTAATTTTTCCCTTATTTTGTCGGTTAGAACCTACATGAAAAGAGCGTTAGTGCGGGTAACGCATGGACAAACGTGTTCGAACTTGTTTGTTTTCTGCTTATTAATTATTGAAGGATATGAATGAGACATTTCCAATAAATGCGACTCGATTTCGGGATATTTGATTGTGAGGAATCCGAATCCAATGACAAATTTGAGAAATTCAACCTTCTCAATTAAAAATGGTGACGTGTCGTTCACATTATGAATCATTTTTCACAGAAACAATTAACTTTTTAATATTCCCAATACCCGCACCCACTCACACACCCAATATGCCATCATCTAAACGAGTTCAAACACGCAACGTCAATTAATATTAACAATCTCTCATAAAAAATCATCGACATTTCCATCACAATCCAAAAGCCACCTCATCGCCAAAACAGAAATGGAAGAGGAATTCTTTCCCCATATCGCTCTACACACACACACACACACATACACATGAATAATATGAAAGAAGATCCGCCCGCGCGGCACGTTCGTGTGTGAGGCACGCGCCCAACTAAAAAAGGGGAGGCCAACACCTGCCCCCAGCAAACGAATTTCATTGTTGGACCATAGACGAAACTAGACAGAGAGAAGTGGAGAAAAGTGCGAGTCTGTGCATGTCGATACGTTCCATACACATACCCACATTTACAACAAAACAACAATGATAATAATAAATAGAAATCTACCCCTCTTCCATGTTCTCTCGCCTCTCTTTCAAAAATACCCAAACACCATTGAGCATCTGCTGGAATTTTTCATGTTGGGGGTTGGTGAGGTTGATGAAGCCCCATTGGGATGCGACGATGACGACTTGGGTGAGTTTCTTTTCTCTTTTTTTTCCTGTCAAGGGGGTCCATGTTATACAGTTGAAAATACGCCAGAGTTGAGCGAAATAGAACGAGAGAGGAGAGAGATTGTTATTGGCATTGTGCCTCGTGCCATTGAAGCCCACACATGTTTTTTCTCTTCTGTCTCTACATATTCATACACACATGTGTTTTACACTGTTTCTATCTTCGTTTATGTACCTCGTGCGGTTTGATTGAAGCTCGGTATTTATTGTGCATGCTCAGAGAAAAATATTGAGAGAAAGAAATTTATTTGTGTTCGTATTGACGAATATTTTCACGAATTGTCCTGGGATTTCTTTTCGTTTCGTCTTTGTTTTTCATATTGACGCCCATTTTTATTTCTTCGCCTATTTCCGGTGATATTTTATTTCTCGAGTCTGTATTGATATCGATTTGATATTTGTACGGCAGATGCAAAATTTCAACGGAAAAATCTATTTGGATTTGATACGGTGGATTTAGTTACGTTGTGAAAGGAGAAAAATTTTCTCTAACATTCGTTTTGATTCCGGCGATTTTTTAATACTTTTCCAAACTTTTTTTTTGATTATTCATGATTGTGTTACTACACCATAACGAAATCTGTTCAATGTACACCCACACCTATTTCTATAATCACAATATTCCATAAGGAAAATAAGAGAGAACTGATAAATCTCAAGAAAATTGTCTGAGTAAATATCCGCAACGATGCATTGTCCTCAATGATAAACATTTGTTATCCTCCATTTTTTTCCTTCTCAAATTTTTTCTCCACATTTTCTCCAACATCAACAAACTCTCTCATTTTTCATTGCATTTTCCCTTTCATTATTTTTATTCAAAGTGTCATGCGCAGTGTAGTTGGAAGCGCGACACGATCGACGTTAACGGATAAACAAAACGTGTTCGTGCCTGTTGCGTTTGGTGCCGCTACGGCATGGCCAACAGGATTATGTTAACAACTGTATACATATATACAATCTCTCACTCATTCTTTGCAATGTATATCGTATTCTCTGGTGGTTTTATTTATTTACAACGAGACGACGACAACAACGACGACGAGTTTGTGTATAGAGAGTTTTGCACCATGATATATATTTTATTATACACTCGGCGCTGTCCGCCTCTCACAGATAATGGGTTATCGCTCGCTTCAGAACAATGCGCTCACCTATATATGGACAAGAGAGATATTTATGAGCTGATGTATTTTCCATGCGCGAATTTTGTCTTGAAAACCAAATTTCATTCTGTAATATTCATCCGTATTTGATAAACAGAAACTTTATTCTCAACAAATCAACCAAGAAAATTCTCCCACTGGTTATTATTCATATCGCTACATCGCATTGTTCACATTCGATTTGTTGGTTGCCATTGAACAAACTTTAGTGACGATGGAAAATAATTTATGGCTCAATTTGGAAGAGAAAAAGAGAAAGAACACACGATGATTTCGAAGTTTAACGGAAAATTTTTTGCGAGTACTTCAAATGTGCTTGGACAATCAAAAATTTGACATAACAATAGTGTTTATACATAGATACCTTCGTCTGTTTGTGTAGAAGACTTTTTTCTTATACGAAACACAACAAAAATCCTACCGAACACTTTAATTGCAAAAATTCTCCGACATCGCAATCGTTCACTCGAGTGTTTCCAGGTGCATTCGTAATATAAAGAATCCATTCTTGCTCATTCAAATTGAATAAACACACACATATATACTGATTAATATTCGCAAATGGACCAACCGTTGGGTAATTTAGAACCACTCTGTCATACGGGTCCATTTTAATAATCTTCGCAATCAAAATTGTACTTTTTCCAACGGTAAACGAAATAAACATGTTTCGACACGTTCAGACGTGTCGGAACCTGTAGAATTTCGCAAAAAACATCCAAATAGTAATTTCGACTTATGAATTCCATAAACAACATCAGAAACTCTGTCACAAGTGTAATAAATTCTTCTAAATATTTTATTCTTTCATAGACGAAAAGAAAAAAAAAGGGAAAAGATGGTGGCGTAGGTGAAGGAAGTGCAATGAGTCAAAGCTACATAAAAGGAATTGCACGCGCGTAACCATCTTTGGATTTTGCTCCGCAAGTAACTGATATAAATATATACATAACTATAGATATATATACCATGACAAAACAAGAACAAACAGGAAAGATGGACAGTTAAGAGCGTAGAACTCCGACGTTGTGCGGTGCTACGTTAAGTACAAATTCAGAATAAAATGCGCATTATATATCTAACGTACATTAGTGCCTATGTATCTATGTATAATACAACAATACAAGTATAAACACATATATATTTACTATATAGATAGGTATTGATGCACCTTCAGCATCAACAGCTGTGGTCCAGCTCAGGACAGCTGATGGCACGTGCCCTCAACAGTGTATCGATGAACAGACAATTTTGCGCTGCATCTCTGTATAAATTCACCAGTAATGGTGCAATTCTCTATATAAAGACACATATATGTATTTATTTATGCATACACACATAGGCCAACTATTTATCTGTATAGAATCCACTTCTTTGGAGGTTCTCAACGTCGTTTTCCAACAAATTCCCACGAATTAACGAGCAAAGTATTTTTACTTCAATTCATCATTACCCAACCATTTTTATCATCCCTCAATATCCCTCCAACTTAAACACCCCATAAAATTGTCATATAAATATCAATCCGAACTAATTTGCTTGAATATCCCAATATTGCATAAAAATTTATGGAAATACTCCACAAATCCTCCAACTCCTCTAAAAATTTACCTTCATCGCAATATTTTTTGCACCAATCATTCCAAAGTCTCGTTTATAAATTATCCATCAGCATAATCATCTCAAAAATGAACTGAGAACCGTTCAACTAAATTCATCTATACAATAAAAATTTATGTATTAGAAGAGTCGCGTGGTTCCAACCGTTCTCATCACCTGCCTCTCAGTACAATGGAAGTGCGCGCACGACGGCTAGGTAAGTAGAGGTTGGTACATATCCCCTATACATTCAAACTCTCTACACACATACACACACATAAATACAATGCATATAAATGTATTACACATATTCGAATAGAGAACTGCGCACCCCAATCCTCAGAGCACATACATCCTCATTATGCGAGCAAAAGCAGCTTCCCATCTCTCTCAACTGGCTCCGTTCTCTTATGTGTATATGTGTATAATAAACGTGTCCATACACATGGCCATACACATGGACATGTTGGTGTAGAAATGCGACCGTGGAACGAGCTATTCACAAAGTAAAGGCAGAGATTGACAATGTTGGGGTCTCACCTGCTCTTCAGTATTTTTGCTTTCTCGATTTTTCTTTTTTTTTTTTTTTTCGTTGTCTCTCTCTCTCTCTCCCTCTTGCTTTTTTGTCGATCGCTCTCGATAGATGACGAGCTTGGACACGCGTCTCGTGCGTCACCAGGAAGTAGGAGAGGGGGGACGAGTGGGAGTGGAAGGGACTATGATATTTGGCGATTTTTTGGTATTTAGGAATGAAGATGGGGTTTTTGAGGGTGTTGGAATTGTTGCAGGAGTTTTTGATGATTAAATATTGAGGATTAATGGAGAATGGTGGGGGGAGGGTTGTTTTTTTATTAATATTGAGGTGATTGTATGCAATGGTAGTCGCGACACTCGTAGCCATCGGCACAATGAACATCTTCAGTGCATGAAACAGGTCCTGAATTCACTTCTGTGGGAAAAAAGGAGATATGTTTGTTACAACTGGATGAAACACTGGAATTTTTTTCGCAATGTAGCAAAATCAACCAAATTTCTCACCTTCAACACATTTGTTCTTGTCACACTTGTAGCCATCGGTACAATGAACATCTTCAGTGCATGAAACGGGTCCTGAACTCATTCCTGTGGAAGAAAAAGGTGATAGAATCAATCCAACTAAGTGAAGTACTGAATTATCCATTGGAACAAGCACAATCAAACACTTCTTGATTCACACGAATATTTCCCACTTTTCAATTTCACTTACCATGATCCACAAAATCATCTGCACAACTCTCCTGTATGAATCATTCAAATAAATTATTAAAAAGAAATGAACATTTCCACGACAAACATCGCACCAAACTCACCTGAATTGTCCAGGAACACATCAAGAAGACAAAAACGAACGTCGCAGTGAAATTGAATGTTCCTCTGAACTTCATCTTGATTTTTCTTTCCTCTATTTATTCCAAATTCCAAAAAATTCAATGTCTTCTAAGTGTTCCCTCAGACGACTAAGTGAACATTGAATTATTTTTCAGTTCCAATGAGTCTTGACATCCTCATTTTTATGATAAAATCTTATCACTCACGTAAAAAATTTTATTCATTATGCTAGAAAATTAGGAAAAATTTTGTCTACAAATAACAACTGATGTAATTAAAAATGGTAATTAATTTTTATTTCACGTCTTCTCACTCCAAAATGACCTCGAGTGTTTGAGATAAGATTGTTACGCATGAAATAAATATGTTAATATCCGTTAATGGTTTTATGATGAGTTGAGACTTGTTCAGAATTAGAGAATTTTTTGTCGTGTCGATCTTGTTCAAATCGTAATTTTCAAACATTTTTTCTGATTCTCTCATTTCTACAAGAAACATCAGACATTTTTGAAAATACCACCAAATTATAGATGAGATTATGACCTACAAATTGAATATACTTTTCAATGTGTTTCGATACTTCCATCACGAGTTATCGACGTTTGGATAAACGCGTTATATTTCTTGTTGGATGTCATATTATTCACGATATAAAAGTCGTTCGTAAGTTTCAGGTGCAGAGGAATCACATGTCGCATGCCTGAAGTATCCCCATAGACTTTTTGAACGCTTGCGCACATTCATTCATTGGTGGTTGAAAGAGGAGAGAAAAAAAATGCGCTGAAGGTAAAAACGGAGGGTGAATATAGTGAGCAGTACAATAGAAACGTAGGTATAAAAATACCCCGCGAGTGAATCGGGATGAATAAAAGGTTTTTCTTTTTATGGTGGCGGGTTCGGGAAGCGTGCCAATGCATCCTCGTTCCAGCTGCTATGTACCTAAACTACTTTTTATGTACATTGTACATCTGAATGTATATAAAGAACGTTAGATGACTCGTAAGCCGGAAAAGAAAGCGAAGAAAGAGAAGAGTCAAAGTAAAAAATTATTTATTAATTTATTTGGTTTATTACGTATGGTGTAACATGGTGAACATGAGAATTATAATGCAGCAACAATCTTATTTTAGTTGATAACGATTGAGAATTGATGTACAATTTGAACTGTAACGGAAAATTCCATGCAGGTTCAAACACGTTTGACGTGCTTCATTTTTTGTTGTTTTTAACGGTTTCATGCGTTATTTGAAAATGCGTTCTACATGAGTATGTGTCGATGTATTAATCATATTCAGTTATCATCGATGCCCCTACGTGATAAAATGTAGCTGTGACGAAATAGGGAAAGGAAAATATTAAAAATAAATGATTTTAGTCACATAACATAAATGGACGAATGTGTCGATTCGAATTATTATCGCGACACCGGATAACATTCTGAGAAGCACCGGCGCGACTGACGATGATATGGCACGAAGTCTGTTGAACTGTATATAATCGAGAAGAAAATAATGAAAAATAATCAAAGGACAGAAAAGCGAGATAAAAATGAGATAAATATCGTCGTATTGGAATGAGGAATCGGAGAAACTAATCAAAATAATGAAGACAATAGAGAATCGATCCATTTAATGGGTTACCATTCGCTTCAATGTTAAATCTTTTCAATAATTCTAGTTCCGACGATAGCAACAAGTATTCTCATTACAATAATCTTTCGCTCATGATTGTTCAGCAATTACACGAGTCATAATCATTCAAGCAATGAGCAATGAAAAATTACGTCACAGTCATATTTTTCACCATTTTCACATTTACATTAATTTCTTCATAAAAAATATTTCGCTTCATGTTTCAACAGCAATGAGCAATAATTATGACCATAAAACTATTCCGTATTGCGTTGTAATTGAGATAAACAAAAAACATCTACCGATTCACTTGTTTTCCTTTTCTCTTGATTCAATAACAATCGAGGGAAATGAAATTCTTCAGCTTCTGGTATTATTGCAAGCACAATTAATATTCACTTGAACTAATACACAAATACATGGATATGTATATGAATATGTGGAATATGTTTATTTAAATAGACACATTTTGTTGAAAAAATATAGACATTATTGCACGCGCAGTTATAAAGCATATGAGTATGTGTAGGCGTGTGCCGAAAGTATAACGGTTCACCGAGTTCTACATCAACACACTGTGTCTCTCCGCATAAATTTTACCTTAAGGTGATTTTAATTTACGTTATATTGCAATGTGTACGATAACACTGTGTGCTCTATGAAGCGAAGCTGTATCAACACATGTGTTTATACATAACCGAATACTTTTAATGAGAAAAATTCATGAATAAATTGCAAGGAAAACTCAACGTTGTTGGCTGCATAACAAGAAGTAAAGGGAACTCAATCTCCTTTTTTGATCATGCAATGTCATAATTTCACAGTCTTCGTTTCCATGTTTAAATTTACTGGTCAAAGTTCGAAACTGTCTGACTACTTTTGAAGATATCGACGATCAAAGTCGTGTTTAACAACAGAGCTGTTAGAAAAGATAACGACATTCCCGACGTTTTGACTCTTCTAATTAAACTTTTCCGCAGTTTGAATTTTTTTCTTGACTCTATGCTATCGCTTTACGATTCGTCATCCTGTCCTCATCAGAATTATCTATTCAATCACAAGAATAATGTAATTAATAACGAAGATAGAGAGGTTGAAGAATTTTCAAATTGATCGAAAATCGAAAATGACAAAAAATTTTCATCGACACTTTTCATCATTATCTCTTCACGATAAAAATTTTTTCTCATAATCATTCGATTGCCCATCGTTTCTTCTATAAAATTCATTATGCACATTGGGAAATCCGATGCTATTTAATTGAAAAAATCATCCCCAAAGTTACTGAAATAACCCGTCATGAATCAACAACTGTTTAATAACCGACAATTTCAAACAGGAATAAACCTGTTACGGACGAGTCAGTAACGACATTTAAATAATTCTAAAATGTTCTTCAGTAGATGTGTAAATATTAATCGTTTTTGTTTAAGTTTATTCACGTACATCACATGATCGTGTACTAGTCAAGCCTTGCGTATGTTGTTTTCGAGCGTACAGTACTCGATCACACATACATGTACATGAGTACAGATTGAAGTATATAGAATGGATATATCTATGTTTATAAAAGGTATAGGAAATGCGTTGTACATTGCACTGGTACACGCATCTCCCACATGTGTCGTATTCATACACTCAAAGCCAACTACACCATTCATTGGGCGTTGCCGGTTCGTGCACGCATCTCACGTGTATACGTATGAATATATTGCGTTGGTGTATCCCTCGATACATGTAGGACACGTACGTCATTTGAAAACATGCCGCAAGCACGTTCTAATTATTTATACCATCTACAATAGATCAACTTGTATATTGCGACGCTTCCGCGTCAAATATTTGTTAAAAAAAAAAAAATAGGAAAATCATTTTTTTAGGTTAGAAATGTTTATCGCGGAGATTTTTGTGCAGTTTTGGATTGCGATACTGAGATTTGTTTCATTTCCTTGTGAATTCGATGAATTCAAGACCTTTTTGTTAGCTTGATGGAAAAAGTGAAGTTGTAAGCGGAATAAATTTAGTAAATTGTCCAAGATGGTTGATTGACGTTAATTAACTTCGGTGGAACATTAATAAATCATTTAGGATCATTAGTTAAACATTTGATAAGTGAACAATTGATTTTTCAAGATAATATTTCTATTGTGAATCGGTTTTATGATGAAAACGAAATCTTGGAGAGCAAATGAATAGAAATAATTGTTGATATACATTCCAAACACTTGAAAATATCACTATTAACAATATTTTCTATATAAATGAGCAATGCTAATTTTATTATTCAGTTTTACTATCATTTGAGGTTATGTTTAATTTTATTTAGCCAATTACCGCATTCGAGTTACTCCCGGTGTATAAATACACCAGTTTATTACTACGCACATAATATCTGACGATTTTACATAATAAAAATTCATACGCAAGTCAATTTATTTAAATATTCATCTGAAAGAAAAAAGTAAAATGAATGAATAAATAATCGAGGGGATATTATCGATATGAAAATGAAAAAAACGTCGTTGAATATAATTTTTATAAATAATTTATTGTCTCATTAATAAATAAACATTTGTGAGAACAAATAAAGTTAATAAATAAATGTAAACGATAAATTTTATCAGTTCCCTGTCGATATTCCTCGATTTCCGACATTTTTTAAATCCCACAAACAAATTTTCCCTCCCATTTATTTTCATCCAGCCATTTGCAATATTCATTGAAAAAATTGCGTTAATCCTATTACGCAAAGTGGCTTTGTTATAATCCACAACAATAAATAAATAAATATGTTGTTAATAAATCGCGTGCGTGTCGATAAAAGTGTGCGAATGTGATGCAATTTCGTGATCGCAGTGAATTAAAACGCCAATGTTGTTACACCCCCGTATAAAAGGGGCGGCAATGTCCCATAGAAATTCACACGCATATTTATCTCTACCAATAAACAACAATGTTTATAAACATATAAAGAACAATAGCTCTATATATTTAATTGAAGTATAAAGTTCAGGGTTTCGCCCACTGGCGCTCCAATTTTATTTATTTTTATTCTCAAACTTCTCACTCACACATCGACCAACAATTAAATACATCAAACAACCTATTCATTGCACTCATATATTGCAATTCAACCCTTAACAAAACCATAAACAATTCCCACAACATTCACCCCATGGAAATCCGTCAAACAAAATGGCCGAACAATTTTTTTTTCATCGAACTTATCAACAAAAATTATTTTTCAGATGAAACGATCTCAAATACTCCACACAGTCAATTAAATAAAATTGAAACAATGATAACATGTGTTATTGCGTTGATACAGCAACAATATAGTTTTATATGTGTGTTAGTAGCGGTTGATAACTACGTCGGGCGCCATAAGACCACCGACTGTCTGGGAATGTATTTTGCTATGAAATAATCGTGCGTGTATGCGATTTAAAAGCTGAGTTGCCGGCGCATGCGGCATTATCGAACAATGCCATGTCTCCCATTGTATATAGATATATAAATTACCACTTTATATCATACTAATACTAATATACATATGTAGATATGTCTATCTATGTAAGAACGATTGATGTCCGGTTTTGCTCTTTTCAACATTTTATTCACAAATATCTTTTGTGATATAGGAACTCTTGTGTCTTTGTTTATTTATTTACATGACTGTTGGAGTGTCCACATGCGGAAGGATTAAATTGTCATGGGTGAATGATGAATCTTCGAGTGTTGTACTGTTTGTTGATGATTTTTATTTCAAAGTTTTGATTGATTTGGCTGGAGGAATAATCGGGAGTTTTGCTGCTGGATTTTCTTTGCTTCTGGTGGGAATAACTTGGAAATGGTTGGAGATAGGGGTGTGTGGTTACATAGATTATTTGTAGAGAATCGGACAATGAAAATTTTGGTCTATGAGTGGTTGTCGTGGGATCTTTTTAGAGGAAGCTGTGACGTTTCAAAGTTTGATGTTGAGATTTGGTGAATTCATCAGGTTTTGTTCAGTTTTTCTCTTTTATTTGTTTTTCCAGTAGATTCCAGGACGATATTTTTGGTTATTAAATTGTGGCTATGAACATTTTTGAGTGTTCTTGATGACAATCACAAGGGTGATATGCTAATTACATTGACAAATCGCATCATTTTCCTGAACGAAACAGACAACTTTTGCACAACTTAACCCACCATAAAATTTCTCATAAATATTTCATCATCCACCCACAAACTATCGTCAATTAATTATTCCTATCAATAATGCAAAGAAGCCAATAATAACAGCAACACAAATACGAAGACAATTGAACAAGTAACAAAAGAAGTTGAGAAAGAAGCAACAAAACGAGTAGAGAAAAGCAGAGGAATAAATAGACAAAAATGAAAGCAGAATAAAAATAAGAATATATAAAGAAAGACTTTATCGAAATATTAAGGGCGGAAATGTTTTGCCAATTAATAGTATTATAAATTCAAACGTGTGCGCCAACTCTTTCACAGTATATAGACCGGTTACGTCTTGTATGTATAGAGGAACAATGGGTGTTCACCGTATGTGTACACGTTGTTGTTCCTGCTGCTGTTACTGCTGCTGCTGCAGTTCCACTCTATATCGCTTTATGCTTTGCTTGCGCAGTCATCTATGTACAATAGAACTGAATAAAAAAATAAAATGAGTGAAGAAATGAGGAGGCGAAACGGTGCACAATCAAATGAATTGAGTCGACAAAGAGAGAACGAAAAATGTGCAAAAGTGTTAAAATTAAATAAATAAAACACACAGGTATGAATAATTAAAACAGAGACATTTGTTCATAAATTAATCTCACGCATTATGATTACTTTGTTGCATCAATTTCGTAAAACAGGTCGAAACCTGCAAATTTTTCATTTCTTCCTCTGCTTTATTTGATTTATTTAATAAAATATGGATAAATAATAAGACTATTGTTATGATGTGGTTGATTTTATAGTTTTTCTCTGCAGAGATTGTTTCATGAATAACGATAAATAATAATATCGACATTTTGTAGCGTATGCAAGTTGAAACACGTTCAGTAGTGGCGCCAACGGTCACTGCTCGTACATGTACTTTACTGTTATTTGTTTTACTTAGGGCCCACACTTCTCTGTCGATGAAATATTGTTTATATACATAATATATAGATACATAGAATTGTTTGTTTTATGGTTTGATAGTTCACCACGGTTTTACTCGGAGATTATTGATAGCTATGCGACGGATTTCGTCAGGTTTGAACTCGCTCCTGCAATTTATGCATCAAATCGATCCCACGCGTATGTGTCAATTATTTACATACTTTTAAACGAAAAAAAATGATGCGGAATTTTTATTGGAGGGTGAAGAAAGAGCTTCTGTTCAATGTAGATCCAACAACATCGCAGAATTAATTTTGGAGCATTTCAAAAATCGGAATTGAACGAAATTTTTTACGGAGATCTGAATTATTTTCTTTTGTTTATAAGTCTGCAATCAAACGACCGATCCTGAAGATTTTTCTTTTGTATTGTTCGTTAGAGTATGTAGTTTAAGAAACTTTGCATTGTTGATGTCGCAAAAATGTTTCCTGCTTCACAATGTTGTAAAAATAAACGTTAAAAATTCAACAATGTACAGAAACTGTAGATGGTGATATCAAAAAATTTTATTCAAACTTTATCTGATGATTATTCTACAAGATAAATTCCTAGATCAACGATTCACTGATCTCAATGGAATTTGTGATTGTAGATGTATTTATAAGTGTAAATTTTTCTTATCAGTTGAACTACGTGCTCGAAAGAACAATTTCAAACTTCAAACATCAACCATCATGTTTTAGTGTATTAATACAACTTAGTCAATACACAAACTCACTTTTCTTGTTATTTAAAACATAAATGATAATAATTATGTCGAGATGCAGAGTTGAGAACAGCGGAAATGAAAATATTTATCAAGATGAATTTATTTACAATAAATAAACCAAAAGGGAGAGTTCACTCCTCTTCAAGATCATTTATCAACCATTCTAAACATTCCGATACAAATAAAGGTGGAAAAATGATTCATTTGTGATATCTACGTTACATAATTGATATAGATATTGTTGTATCTTGATTGGAAGTGCCAGCTGCAGGTAGATAAAATAAAATACAGATGAGGAAGAGTTCGACAGTCCCATTTCGGTCACCAAGAATGATTGTGCTTCATTTTCTAATCGCTTTTGTCGCCCAAGGTATGAAACAGTCGAATTGTTTCACGAGTGAATCAATTTACTTATCAATAAATATTGTTCATCCATTTTTTCTTCATCTAAATCAATTATTTATCATTCAATAATCATCGAATGAAATGGTGAAAGACTTGTGACAGTTTTCATTTTTAAAATATTCCAATAGAAGCCAAAATTGACGAGATAGTGTGAAACGACCGTTAAAAACCGATTCTAAACGTGTTTGAACACGTTCGGGAATTGCAATTTGTATATTGTACAAATAAAAATAGTTTCTAATATTTTGACGAAATCAATTCAAATTGCATTTTCTATTATTCTCATCAAGGTGCTCTGGCTTCTCAATTGCGTGTGACTCATGGTGAACCTACGAAACCACATCAATTTCCACATCAGGTAGCAATTTTCAAGAAATTTCCGCTGATTCCTGAATCTTTTTATTGTGGCGGTTCGATAATTACACCCGAGTGGATACTCACAGCTGGGAGTTGCGTACCGAGGGTTAGTAAATTGATTGTTAAAGCTGGTAAACATTACATCAACATCGAGGAATCATATCAGCAGGATCGTCAAGTGATTAAGTACCTCGTTCATGAGGATTATCTAAAGTAAGTAAAATACATTCACAATTACACCAAAACAATTTATGAATTATTCAATAACAATTCCCAGGTCTCGTTCATCAAAGAAATTTATTCCTCAAAATGATATCGCACTTCTACAATTGGAGTCTCCATTGGTATTCAATCACTACATAAAACCAATTGCTCTGCCAACATATGACAATATTGACAACGATTTCGGTGAATTTTGTGGTTGGGGTTCAACTAGCCAAGGATTATTTCCAACATACCCCGAAGAATTGCTCTCAATTGAACTAGAAATTCTCGATAAT
Source organism: Meteorus sp. PSUC_FEM 10030008 (assembly GCA_018881525.1). NCBI lineage: Eukaryota > Metazoa > Arthropoda > Insecta > Hymenoptera > Braconidae > Meteorus > Meteorus sp. PSUC_FEM 10030008. Next base: position 11,375 of record JABMBR010013318.1, on the reverse strand, counting down.
TTCATGTGTGCTGATGCAATCAATTCCAGACGTTTCAACAATGAATTATTCAACAATGAAATAACTCAACAACACATTTGCACCAGTTATGATGAACGAGGTGGTGGGCCATGTTTCTATGACATCGGAAGTGGATTTATCCAACACAATAAAGACGAATCAGACAATGTGACAACAGAAATTGTTGGAATTTCATCATGGTACAAATTTCCATGTGGAAAAAATGATAAACCAGCTGTTTTCACACGAGTTTCATACTATATCGACTGGATTCAAGCTCATGTCAATGCATCTTGATGGATCATTGCTGTAAATGACCGAAATAAAAAAAAATTAAAATTCTTGTAGAAAAATCGATTCTAGTGATATGTAACTTAACTTTTGGATTCGTTACTGCAAATTATGTGTCATGAACTGATGAAATTGAATACGCACACTCAATACGACAATTTACACTTCCTTTCCTCTCCCCCAATATCCAGTCGCCCTTTATTTCATTCCTCGATACTTTGCACGCGCAAGATCACCAACAGTGAAGAGTGAATTGCATTTAATTCGCCCGCGCACGCACCATTCAGACTCAAACGAGGCTGATGGACATTGTATCTCTATATATGTGCACATACATATATATATGTTTGTAAATAGTACATATGTATTATCATATAGGGTGTGGAACAACGAACTTCCGATTGGTACGAGTGGCTGGCTCGTGCAACAACCGTTAATCTACCAAACGTGTCTGAACTTGTTCTATTGTCCACGTCATTTATCTCCCACTCCTTTATCTTTCGTGTAGATTCGTTCGAAGTTCAAAGTATGAGCGAATGAAAGTGACTGCGGAAGAAGAAGGGGGAAGTGAAAATTGATAAAAGAGGGTGGTGAAGGGAAAAATGATTCATCAACGGATGCAGATATGAAGGATTTCCAGACTACTGGTGCAGATTGTTGTTCCGATATAATTTTCGATTATGAATTTGAACTGAAATGAAATGAAATTTATTGGTGAAATGTACTGAATTTTGGAGTTTTTAATGAGACAACAGAAGAAGAAGAAGAAGAAGAAGAAGTAACAATAATGATGAGGGTAGAAACGATATTGACATTTAGGAACCTCGGTTCGTGTGAACAGATAGAAAAAGTGCATCAGTACGATCCCCTTCATCGTTAGCAGAAAAGTCGGGAGCAACTTGAGACCCGCACGAGATCACTGTGTTAAAAGTTCGTTTGCGGCTCAATTTCCTTTGTATCTTGGGCGGTTGAGCTGTCGATCGAATTAAGGGATTTACTGGAGTTGTAGTCGCGACTGTAGTTATTTGGACGGTTGGTGATTTAGTTGCCGTTGCCGTTGTCGTCGTCGTCGTCGTTGTTGTTGTTGTTGTTGTCGTCATCGTGGTCGTTGTTGTTGATGTGGATATTGGTTGTGGATATCAAAGATCTATGTGGGAAAACTCTGATGAAGAGCCATCTTCCAAAACCTCCAGATTCTACGTACGATAAACCAACTCCTCGTAAAGGTAAATCGGCTTCAGTCGCAGCAATGGAATCAGCATAAAAGCCATCAGAATATTTCTTATACGCAACTCTACCGAGGTCAAGTCGGATTTGATCCCATATTTTTTTTTTTTTATCGTATTAGAATTCACATTTTCATTACAATTTGTCAATCAACAAACATCTTCAATATTTTCAATTCTAATAAATAGAAGCGAAAGCAAAAAGTCTCGTCAATGTAAACAAATCGGAACAAAGTTGTGACCTTGATCCTAAACAAGTTCCCACAGGTTTGTCACACACTACCAAACGTTTTCATCGATAAATAAAAATTCACACTGACGCACAACTACAAAACACATAAAACATATTGTCGATGTTGACGATGGTGATGGGGGGTCGACAAACGCACAAAAATTCATCCCCTCTACATAAAAATAACCTTTCAACCCCTCTATGAACTGCGAATGAGATGAGAAAAAAAATTTGAGTGAGAGAAAATGATAATAGTGAAAAAAAAATAATAAAATGAGTGTGAGAGGATGCACAGGTCTGATCTACCACCATCTACACAATCAACCCCCTCAAATTGGTCCACCCTCGTGCAAAACGGGTGGGAAACCGTGACCACCATCTCATTACTGGTTCCCATGGGAATATTCTTCCATTCGTGTAGTGATACGCGTGGCTGCAGGGTCAAATATTATGGGGGTGCATGAAATTATGTAATTGTGATAGAGGGCGCAATTTTATACGAAAATAAAATACGAAATTGGCTTTATAACTATTTTTCTCTTTATTTATATCTGCGACTTTATTCCTTCATCATTTCGAATATTTTCCTTGCAGTAGAATAATTTTGTGACGTTTTTTAATTGAATAAATAAATTTTATCAAATGATAATTTATTTGAAATTCACACGAGAATAAATTTATCGTTTTTAATTATTTGTTATTGATATTCTATTGTTGATATGAAAAATTTCTGTATTTTTCAGATTATTCATTGAGTTATTGTTGAATCGATCGTCGATTATTTTTATTGTTCTCATTTCTTTCAAATTGACAAAGAGAATGGAATCATGAAAGTGGCTTATCGCACTCGCCATTGTCTACCGATACATTCTGAAATATTTATGCATCTACAAACAGTTCAATGATCCTGGAAAACAACAAAAAAAAAAATGAAAAAATGAATGCAAAACTTGAACCAAAAAGTGAAAAATATCAAACTCGTTCAATTTGTATCGACCAACTATTTTAAAATACTCAAAAAACAATTTTCCACTTTGTTTTGTCATTTCTAATTTACCCACAACAGGTAAAATGTCGAGTTACCCAATAAAACTCATCAAAGATAAATATTTAATGTTAATTTCACCCTTGAAAAAATAAACACAAAGTTAGCGATTGGATGAACTCAATCGAATTTTTTTCTGTAGAAATTTTTAAAGAGGACGAAAATAAAATTGGAAATAATTGTTAATTAGTTCAATTTATGTATAAGCATTGTGAGAATGTGTAGATATTTATTTAGAAGCCCTTATTGTAAATGAAACCCAACTCATTCTCCCTTAGGGTTGAGCTCTTGAACTAATAACGTTTGCCAGTCAAACCACAATGGTTTGTGTATCTTTCCCACACTGGACTGCAATGTATGAACATCAGTGCACTCACCCCGAGTGAATCTTCATCCGCCCTCATTTTATTATCAATACATTCATGTGTATAAAGTGCCATAGACCATAGACACAGAGCATATGCAACATGACAACAGTTCCAACAGTTTCCCCTTGACATTGTACATCATTAAATCAAGAAGGGAGAAAAATGAAAAAAGCCTCGATTTTTCCCAAGTGTATACATTAATTGTTGTATTCTGTTTTCATGTCTATTTTATTCTTGACAGGTTGATTTCATCCCCCATGGACACTTTCGTGTATCTATTTGTTCACTTTGTTACAATTAGTACAAGGAATTAATTTGGATATCGAATTTTGTAAGATTTGTATGTAAATTAGGTTCTGTGGGGTTGATTTAATTAATTTAGGGGTGGATTATCATTAAGGGATCGATTGTTAACGATTATCTAGCACTGTGAGATTTATTTCAGGGTGGAAATATCGAAAAAGGTAAGAAAAATGAGATTTATCACAATTTCCCTACACCCACGAAACGTGTTTGAACCTGTTTTCAACCGAACTCTATTCCCAACTGGCGTGGTTAATATCATCGGAACAACTGGATGAATTTTGATGGGATAACTTCCATAAGATTACTCTTTAAATTACCTTACGTCCATACTAAAATAAAATACCTGGACAGAAAATTTATATTTTTCTTTCACCATAATACTTTCAAAGAAATCAATTCCACTTTTGTACTCTCCGAATTCTGCGAGAGAAATATCTTCGCTCACCATTTCATCCCCAATATTGTTAATACTATCAAGATTCTAGAGATGTATACAACCAGCTCAACACCCTCTCAAAACCAACGAAAAAATCACACGGGTTGTCAATGTCAGTGTGGTGCAGGTTGAGATGCAATAAACACGTGCGCTTCTGGCGTGGGACCGGTAGGTTACTGGTTTAAACGAGTCTCATTGTGTAGTTATAAGTATATATATATACATAAATACATAGGGGTTGATTATATTGGCACGCGACTACCCCCTCGAATGCAGTAGTATCCCCCGAATCCACCCCGACATCCAAAGCACTCATCATTGTTAATATGTTTTTTCTTCTTCAAAATCACGAGCTTGATTTATCGTCAAACTACACTTCCTCTCATTCACTCTGGAATAATTCACTTTTGAACAATCGAATTTGTACATTTCATGTGTTCAACTCTTTTCTGTAATTTCGTTTGTTTATGCTTCTGTTTTGGATCGAGAAATGTTGACGTATTCAAGTGTTAGTCATGTGTACTCATCAGTAACATTGTAATGACTCATTTTACATATTATTAGACATCGATAATGGACTTTGAGTGAAATTGTAATGAAGGAATGCGATAATGACGGTGAAATTCGTTGAAAAGGGTGGGGCTATGAACGAGAATTCCATTTTTCGAAAGTTTTTCCCATTTTCTTGGTTTATCGTTGTGGAAGTTTCGTTGAGTTCAGTAAAATATTCAGCATTTCATAAAAAATGCGGGGATTTAATATTTATATTGTTTTATTCATTGTTATATGTCATCAATATTTGTTCGTTTATTCACAAATGAGCGATCTGAGAGAAACTCGAGGTAACTTGTTTTTATTGTTTGTAAATGAAGTAGAAATTCTTCAATTCGAATTGTTCATCTGGCTTTGTTCATAATCAAGAACTGAATGTTTTTCTTTTGTATTTCGTTGCTTCTATCTGTTTGACTATCATTTGTTTATTTATTATTATTCCAGAGCCAATTAAATTGAGTGGTATCGTGAATGTCAGAGAATATGTAAGCTTCGAATGTGAAAAAATGTGTGGCGATGTTTACACAGTACAAAGTCCTGTTTCTGTAACGAATCGTGAAGTGAAACTGAGGACAAATATGAGCACAGTCAATTGTCAGGTAAGACCGTGTTATAATTATAAACAAATATCGAGAGAACTCAACAATATGATCGAGAACGAATAAATTTATTTATTGAATGAATTAAACTGCAATAACAACGTTGATAACAGGAAGGAGAATGGATATTGAAATGGGACTTTGACGATTTGGGCGAACAATTTGGAAATGCTAATTGTTCATCTCGGACTTATTTATCTAGTTGCAAATATGAGTGTGCACCCTGCATCTGTGTTTCACCCCAATTACACGCACCCAACTTTAATAAAACAGTTGTAAAGTCGTTTAGTTTACATCCGCAAGAATCTGAATCGCAAGACAACAGGTTTGATAATTCTCTTTATTTATTTCCACTATCTAACAAATTTGATTGTATAACAATAAATGGGAAGTATAAACAATAAGAAAACATTTGATTTTCATCAAAAAGTTTATTAGTTGCGATGAAATTGCAGCGGAATAACGCCCAACACGAAATTCTCGACACGTCACAATGTGCAGGTTTCGACTTGTTCCGCACCGATCTTTTTCAAATAATTAACGAATTTTTCATGGATTTCAGGATTGTAACAGGTATAAGGTTTGGTCTTGACAGGAGTAACAACATTATACAATTAATAATACAACAAGGAAGACTATTATCAAATGGATCAGTCGAGCAGGAGAAAACCTGGAAGCAAATGATCGATTTCAAGCAATTGGTTAAAGATGTCACAGGATCTGACGATTTGACAAGGTTGGAATTTGGCAAGGATTACATCAGCTTTTCCTACGATACTCGGACAATATTTCTCGATGACATATTCGTACCTGAAGATTACGTGGTCACTGGTAATTTATCCTTGAAATAACTGAATCAGCCAATACAAAAACTAAACATCAACAAATTGGTTTCCAGGTGTAAGATTTGTTAAAATTGATCAATCAGAATTGCACAAAGGAGTGAAACTACAAGTAAAAGGTACAAAATACGATTCATCATTCCGTCTCCGAACAGATTCTGCGAGATGGTTCGATTACAGTGACAGGATAAACCAACATTTTTCATACAATTGGGCAAGGTTTGTTCCCAATGTTCAAACATGAATTAAAACGAATCAAATTCAACGATTCTTACAGTTTTCACGGGCAATTATTGATCTTTCAGACGAGAAATACGGTTGGACAATTGTACTGATCCAACTCTTGTAAATAACAACACAATAATCAGTGACACCAATCGATTTGTTCAATTTAGAGCTACAGACATGAGAAAAGATTCGGAAAAACGAGTGATACCGTACATCGGTAATGAACCTGTCGAAACTAGATTTGATTTGCCTCTTCGTGGCGTTGGATTGTCTTACATAGGACAAGAAGGTTATGGTGGTTTCGTAATTCCTAAAGTTTTCTATCATACCTCATTGATTTACACTTCTGAAGGAATTCTAAAAGCTCAAACTGATTCGGCTGTGCAGATTGGTGGTCAGCTTATTGTTTTCACACTTTTACCTCTTTTAAGTTTTTTGCAGTAGAATGAACTACTGGATGTTAATGATTTCGTGAGAAATTTTTTAACTGTGCTCAATGAATTCATTTTTATAAATAATTGATAGAGATTTTTACTGGAGAAAAATTGTAACGAGTTGGAAAATTCATCGGGATATTCAATTTCAATTGAATTCTAATTTTATTGGTGATTCGACGTTCACTATTACATTTATTCATCATCTACTAAATAACAATTGAAATGTTTTATACTCAAATTGTCGAATTGATAAATAAATGATCAAATCGTTATTTTTGTCTTTGTTTGAATTTTTTTTCTGATAAAATTGATTGAAATCGTTCAAATTTCCGCTTTTTATCACGATGAGAATGTCATCAGTAAGTTACATAAAATTGTTTTTTGTGATAAAACACTTCATATCAAATATATTTCATGTCATAATTGTGACCTTCATGTTTTTCTTTTGTCTTCTATTTGTTTTGTCTTGTTTTTAGATAGGATTGATGATTTTTTAATCGATTGAAATGAAACGTGACAAAATGGGATAACGGTCAATACTTTTTGGACGAGTTTGAACACGTTTTATCTCGAACTAATGTCTGTACGTGGACAATATTATAAAAATGGTGATGGTACGAGTATAAATACAACCGCGGTGAGACTCTTTCTTTCAGAACAGTTGTCACGACAGTTTGTTGAAGCATTGGAAGAAATTCCGCCATCATGGGGTCGAGAATTATAAATTTCGTGATGATTTTTGTGGCTGTTTGCCAGTTAGCCACTGCCAATGTGGGTGATCCGCCACAGAAAGCGACACAGAGAGGTATTTTGTAATTCATGAAAACGGAAAAAATGAAGAAGAAAATTCAGTAAAAGTTCCGTTTTATTCACAATTTCAATTGTTTCTCATCTAGGACCAATCCAACTGAAAAAAATTGTCTACGGCGATTTTTACGTATCCTCCAGATGTTCAAAGGGTTGTGAAGTCAAATCAAGCCAATCTGCAGTGGAGCCAATTGATTGTTACCCAAACATTGGAAACTATGATTTGTCCAGTTGCAAGGTATTCAATCCCATCAATCCACCCCAATCACCAATTGAACAATCAAATAACAATAAAATAACGAACGATTCACAGCATGGATGGGTTGCGAATTGGGACTCTCTAGATTTAGGTAAGAGTGCCAATCAAACGACTTGTTATCCTTCACCTCCATCAAACGTTGAATCAGACTTCTGCCCCTATTGCATCTGCATCACTGATGATATTTCATACAGCATAAAAGTCCAAGAAAATCATAGAATGGTCGCAACATTCTCTTTGAACGCAGTGGAATCCAATATCGATGATAACATGTGAGCCAACTGTTTCAATTCTCCAAATTAGAAAGCAACAAGTCGAACAGTCATAATATCAAGATTTTTTTCTCCAGGATTGTGACAGGTTTGAGATTCGACGTTGAACATTCAGTCATTCATTTCCAAATTCAACAATCCAAACTGTTGTCCAATGGTACGATTGACAACTTGAGTACTCGGACGGATCACAGTTTTCCTGAAAGTCGGTTCGATGAAAGTGGAGGCGACAAGTCAGTTCTTGATCTGGATGACGAAGATTTCTTTACGATTCAATATAACGCTCGTGCACTGTTCCTTGATGAAATATTTGTGCCAGATGATTATATCGTTACTGGTAAGTTGATTTTCGGATGAATTCCAGCGCAAATTTGCCAGTACTGATGAAAATTCTGCATCACAGGGGTGAAATTCGAACGTTTGGCGCAATCTGACAGGATGTCTGGACTAAAAATCAAAGTTAAAGGAACTAAATTCGATTCGTCTTATCGTTTGATAAAAGATACTGATCGTTGGTTCAAAGCCCCTGGTTATATTCAAACCGATCCTTCGTACAGTCGACCCAGGTATGAACACATGAATTTGTTGAAGAATTGGCTCATGAACACTAACCAGGTCGAATTGAACTTCCGTTTGATCAATCATTTTTCCACTTACAGAAGCGAGATTGCATTGAGTCGTTCTACGGTTCCTGGTCTTGCGAGCAACAATGTCGACATTGGAGACACCAATCGATTGATTCTATTCAGATCTACTGATATTTCGCAAGATTTCAGCCCACACATCATTCCATATTTCAGTGGTGATTCTGCAGAAAGTTCTGGAATTCTACGTGGAGTTGGAATTTCTTACAAAGGACAAAGAGGATTCGGTGGATACATCACCGCTAAAGTCTTCACTCGGTAAAGCAGTGTCTGAAGTTTGGTAAATAGAAAATCTATGAAGAAAAATTCTTTCAATGATTTTCGCACTTGACCAGCATCAGTGATGTTCATCATCAACTGATTTATTGCTGTGTGTCCGGTTTTATCACCAGATTTGTAGAGAAAACGATTTCCAATCCAATGGAGTCATTTAAAGTTGAATAAAAAATTTTTTCCTTCACTAAAAGTCATCAAGCAATCGACCAAAACCAACTACAACGATCCAAAATGATTCCCAACGTACTAAAAATCCCTCTACCCCCTCATACAATTCCCCATTGCAAAGAAAAACCCTTGCACATTCTCCACACACCATACAAAAATTCCAAACCATTCCCCGCATCCCCCAACAAATAATTCCAACACCCATAAGAATCCCCCATTTATGTTCGTCGCTTGTTGCATTTGTCTTCCCGATTCTTTCTCCACCACTTTCAATACTTCTCTGTTTTCATGTGCACGCACATTTACCATACCAACATCAACACGTGCTCCTACATATACATCTCAACGTGTGGATTAAATAAAATAAAAAATAATATTCAACTGTGTGAGAATAAACAAAAACGAAAAAGCAAAGAGAGGAAAAATGAGAGAGTCTCGCGTGCGGCATCCCACGGCACAAGTTAAGCTCCAATCCACATACATACCAACACATACACACATACACATATATATAAATGATCTAACACAATGCACAAGTCGTGCCAACGATCGCCAGTGGCAAAATAAGGAGTAAGGTAGAACGGCAGATTATATTTATCGATGCGGCATTATCTGCGTTCACTCCACCAATAGTATATATATATAGTCATATGTATATATGTAATGGATTTATATATATAAGACAGGGAGGTGTGTGCGCTTGCGGCGTGACTCGATAAGACTCGCCAAATGCGTGTCGAAGATCGGTATCCAACGATCTCTTGCCGAGTGTAAGTGCGCTCAGGCGCCCTCGGTTTCGTGCAAGTCCGTGCAGGTTGATTCGATGTATATAGATATATTGATACACGTAAAAATTATTATTGATGGGAATTCTGTGAAGATTTTCGCGCAGATTTTTTTCCCAAAGTATACTCTTCACTCGATGTATTTGTTCTTATAATTGTTATTCGATTGTTGCGTTTCTTATTTAATTTTTAGAATTCAATTGACTTCTATTGCGATTGAAAATAGAATTTATGAGTTGATAATCATTGGAATGATCTGTTGTGCAAAAGATCGTACACATTTATACAACCAAGTTGAATTAATTATGTTTCCGGCGTTTTATTTAATTATTTATGTTACCCTTTTCTCCATCATCATTTTTTCCTTTCAATTTTTCTTATTTATCAGCTCAATCTTGATCTGATTGTGGCGGTTTGCTTTTGTCTTTGTAATACACACATGAATGTTTCAATAATAACGCCACAAATACACATAATGGGTCACAATCAACAGTGTATACACAAATATATAAATAAACTATCACAGATTCTGTTATTCAATCAGGAATTTCACAAATAGTTGCAACAATATTCACAGTTGGTTTTTCCCACAGATCGTGATGGTGTTTTTTTTACCATGATCAATAATTGCAAAGCTAGTGAAGAAAAAAAAAATTGCTACAGTGAATGGGGTTCTATATTGTCTATTGATGTTGGGTATTATGTATATATCTATATAATGAGTGTAATATATATGTATATCTATATATTTATAGGTATTAAAGGGGAAAAGAGAAAGAATACTCTTTTATAGTAATTTATTCAATTACCGATCGACTTTTCTGATACGAGCGATTATACGCGTGTGCAGTGATATACCCCACGTGTTTGTATTTATTTGAGGATATCTGTGATAGTTGTATGAATAATATGTACGTGAGAGTGTGACTGTGCAGAGTATGTATAGTTGAAGAAATCTACAGTAATTTTGATGCGATTTATTGAATTTACTGAATTTATTGATGATGAAAGAATTCCGTTGGGATATAGACACGTTTCAACACGTCTGAATTTTTCTGCTCACTTCACTTGAGATTTGGAGATGTATTTAGTGATTTTGTAATGAATTTATATCAATAAATTTGATAGATAAATCGATTTAAGGATTATGCGAAGTTCCAAACAAGTTCATTCCTGTTTGGGACAATGGGGTACTTTTTTACCGACATCTTCACGAATTTTTCGTTAATATTTGTATCAATCAGAGTAATTTGTCATGGAAAATGTCTTAGAAGTATGACAGGGGTATGATATGTAGAATACCACCCTTAAATGTGTGAAAAATGTTCATTCACGTGTTTGTGATAATAAAACGAAATTTCGACATTCTTAAGATTGTGATTTATTCACAAATTTAATTATTGGTTCTGCGTATGGAGAATTCATGCTCGAAGGAACAAGTTCATTCAGGCAGTTTTAATATACACAATATATAACAGAGTTGAACAATCACTTTTACGCGAAAGTATGGAAATAATTCTAGGAATAGCTGTGAAATGAGTTGTCTATAATCGCCTGTATGCTTTAATGTATACTCACACATACGTAAATTTATTTATTATA